>VWPU01016066.1:600000-887866 GCA_013398955.1 Callaeas wilsoni
GAGATCCACCAGTACAGTTCTCTGTCTACAACAGCCCATTTGGGTGCAGCTTCAGCTGTTCAAAGGCTTCGGTGCTCTCATCAGTGATGTTGCACAGTTCTGGTCCTAGAAGAGGAACTGAAAAATATTAAGAGAAGGGGAGCGTGAATGGATGGATGGATGGATAAGATTTTAAATAAAGAATGATTGAATACTGCAGCTTGGAAGGAATTTACTCTAGCTTGATATATAAAGATATCTAAGACCATGAAAAAGATTTTTGTCCCTTGTCTCTTCCAATACAAGGCTTAGAGGACAACAGATTAAACTGGCAAGTGACAGGTCCAGAACAAAAAAAAATGAAACATTTCTTATCTTGGGATTATGAAAAGCTGTGGAACTCTTTTCTGCAGGATTCAGGGATTTCTAATTGTTTGCTTTGATTTTAGACCATTTGGAGATCTAAAAGAAAAACCTGGTGGTTTTTACATGCAAAGACATCTTCAGCTAACAATGTTAGCTGTACCACAAGCAGCTAAGAGGCTGAGAGAGAGAGTATTCTGGGAAATTATCACCAAAGACTTGCATTGCTTTTAAGTTTTTTGATTGTTTTCCCTATTAACTACTAGCAGAGACAAAACAGTGGGCTGGATATACCATAGATGATTGAGACATGTGACATGATTCAGATTTATTCAGACTGATTTGACTCAAGATACTGATTCCTATGGTACTCATGGCACAGAAGGATGCCGTGTTTGGCTGAGTTCACAGCTGTGCATCAGCAGGGTGCAAAGGGGTGTAAATTACTCAGTGCTTGCACATGTGGGCAGAAGCAGAACTCTTCTACCAGGACATGAGATAAAGCTTCAGTACTGAATTGACTAAGTTACTAGCACCCTGGATTCTGAAATGATGCTGATATAATCATGGTCTCTGGCTCAAAAAGTTCAGATAGCTTTTGTAGTGTTTCACTCCTAGTTAGGTGAAAATTGTTCTCTCTGCACTTTGGGCTTCTTCAAGAGTTGCAGTGGCTGGCTGGGTTGGTGTGAACGTGAGGAGGTTGCTGCTGAGCTCTGGCAGCTGGAGCAGGTAGGCATTCATCTACTTACTGAGAAAAAAGTTTAAACTACATTATGGGTCTCTTAAGCTGGAAAGAGGAGGAGTATTCTTCTTTCTGTCTTGTAAAACTGTTCTAGAAGTTTAATAATGATAACATCTGAGTGTATAAACAAGAGGTCTCTTGGAAGGCTGTATTTTCTGATGGTGCAGGAATGCGACTCTTGCATATAGTGCTCAATCCTTATAACAAGTTAGAAGGTATGGCAAATAGGGGAAACTCTTTCAAGTAAACCTCTGACTGATAAACAGATATGGTTTCTATAACTTTTGTTAATTTAATTTAGGATTTTTGTTGTGCATTTAGTATCTGGCTGCCCTGAGTTTCACATGGGTGGAATTATTCACTGGCACCTGCCTTGCACTACTAAGGAAGTTTTTCCTTATGCTGGTGGAGGATCTTTCAGAGGAGAGTTTTCACATAGACAAGAATAGAGGGAAGGCTCTAAACCAAGACAAAATAGGATAGAGGAGACTAAAGAACTAGCAACAAGATAACGGTTGGCAGAAGAGTTCATTTCTTTCTAGGCCAATGTGTCTTGTTTTGTTAAATTTCTTTAGTGATAAACCACAAATAGAATTCTCAAGACTCAACACATCAGAACCCTGGAAGGCTGGTGTAGGTATACAGAAGAAATACATTAAATGTGCTATAAATTATTTATTAAAATATGTTTTTGTTTCCAGAAATTTTTCTTAGGCTAAATTTTTAAAACCTTTATTCAGGTGTTGCCAAGGTACTCAACCTAAGGAAATCCTGAGTTATTTTATTAAATAGTTGGGTCTCAGGAGGGGATTATTTAGCCAAAATTCTCCAGTCTGTTTTGTGTGTTTTGAATAATAAATAAACTAATTTGTGAGACTCCATTCTTGGATAGACTCATAGGCATTGACCATTGGGTTTTGACCTGCAAGATAAGAAAGTATGACTGCATTGCCTTTCTTCCTTGGATCACCTCATTCAATTCTACCTTACTCCCTATTGTTCTCTCTCTCTCTCTCTTTCTTTTTTTTTTAATGACCAGAACGTCTAGATTTGTGTCATGTGGTAGGATTAAGTGAAACTTATCCCCAAGAGAAAACTGCATTGATTCTTTTTCTAATACAACCATTTACAGAAGTGCTAATGTGTCCTAGGAAACATGAAGACACAGTAACGCTTTTAGAAATTGTTCTACAGAGTTATCAGATTTTTTCCTTTTTTTTTTTTCCTTTCCTGCTCAATATTTTAAGAACTATCTTTAGGCTGAACAGAAAGAAAAGATTTATTGACAGCAGGATTCATTAGACTGTGAAATAGTCTCCTAAGGAAAGTTGATAGAAACTTTGAGTTTTTAAAAGTAGCTTATTGGGCGCAGGGGAACTCAAACCTTTTAATGTACTGCATGAGATAAGAAATGTGTTAGAAGAGAGAAGATGGACTAACTGGCTTGATAAGGCCATCTTTTGATGTGTAGTTTCTATAGATATTTGCACAGAAACACTAGCATTGCTAATTAACTGCTCATCTTCTTCATGTACTTATGGCTTACCAGCTATAGTCAAATCCCATCTGTCACTTGAGGACAATTAAGTGGGCTGAGAAGCATCATTTTATAATTGCACCTGGCCAGGATGAGATATTCCAGATGGACAGCATGGGAATCAGGAGACACCTAGAAGAGGAAAGGGTGGAAGCTGTGTCCTCAATAGGCAGTTGCAAGTTGTTGTAAGCCTGCTCATATAAAGCAAAAATAACCTGTTATGGAGTGGCACTGATAGGAGCACATAAAACTCATGTGCTTCCAGGATCAGTGCAAGAGCTGTGTGGTTTTCCTCAGACTGCTAAGGTTGCTGTCCTCAAATTTGTATGAGTTTTGACACCATAGACCACGGTAAAATGCAAGAGCTGACCAAAACCTAACCAATAGTATGAACAATATTGGAGATGAGGAAGAGATAATATAACCCGTGTTATCAAGTGCAACCCAAAGCCTGGAATAGGGTTAGATTTAGTGGTGCTGCAGCACAGGTATATGATACTGCATCTTGGTTCTGCATGGGACATGGTCCTGAGAGGTGAACAACTGCATTATTAAATGATCAGGACCAAATTTTCATGGTGTTGTCATGGCTCTCACTTTGTGCATTTTCCTTCAGGCTGCTTGTGCTGTCTGCTGCCTATGGCTTGCAATGTGGCCCTTTCATTTGAGTAAGAAAATATGAGGTGAATAATTATATTTGTCTCTAAATAAAATGTTTTCTCAAAACTCTTCAGCCACGTCAGTGGCCCTTTGGAGGCCATTTTCAAAGCTTACAGCAGTGTGCTTGGGTAATGAGGTAATGATTGTGCCTCAATTATATGCTGCAAGTGAGGATGAAACCTTAAACTGCCATTCAGCTTTAGAATTACTGCTGTAATTTTAAAAGTATCTGCCCTCCTTTCTCTTGAAGTAAAATCATCCACCCCATTTGTCAAGATAATGACATCTGTGGCCAAGCAGGGCCTCTCCTTCCAGTGACAGCTTCCTTCAGAGGGATGCCATTAACAGCCTCATTTTCTACCACCTGAATCCATGTAGTTTAATTTATCTCAGTTCTATTTTTTTGGCTGTTATTCACCATATCTGTCCATTATGCATGACCAGGAGACTGAAAGAAGGACAATTGTGCCACATCAGCCTTTGTGTTGATACTTCCCAGGAATACACACACACAGAGAAATTTTACATATACATATATATGTGTATTTTATCTATAAGTAGATGTACATGGAAGAGAGGTTTGCTTCTTGGTAGGCAAAAAAGAAGGACTTTAACGTTTTCTGGTAGCAGATTTTGCAAATCTTGGCATGTTGATAAGTTGCAGTGGGCTCTGTGGTCCCTTCTGGCAGGGCTGCACTCAGGCCAGAAAGACACATCAGTAAAGTTTTGTGGCAGATGAACCCTATTTCTCCTCTGTGGGAAAACAGACAAATGTCTGAATTCTCTGCTCTTACTTGCACATCTCACATGGGGAAAGGTTTCAAATAAAACCACTTCTCTTTTTTAGAGCTGAGGGGTCTTGTAAGGTGGCTGTGAAGAAACGGTAGGTAATACTAAGTCTTGTTAAGCATAAGCGTTCAGAAATCATCACTCTGAACACCAGATGAGAGAGCTTAGTGTGACATAATCTACCTTTTGTAGCACTGACTATTTTTAGGCTCTCTTCTCCAGTTTCTAAACTATTGTGGACCATCTTTAAAATAAAATTAAAAATTCTCTCCTAACCACATGGTTCCAGGAGCTCTGTGCTCCCATGTGTTCATGTGTCCATGGTCCCTGTGCAGCTGGTTAAATGGCCATTTCATATTATTTACTCTTTGTGCATTTCAAACTGGATCAAGAGAGTTTCTCAAAACACGCCTGTGCAGGTTTTTGTGGAGTTTGTTTTTTGGGTTAACCTCTTGGTTTTTGTGGAGTGTTTTGTCGTTTGGGGTTTTTTTTCTCTACCCTATTTAAAATATACTTTTAAAAATTGTTGCTTAACTATTCTGAGAGCCAGACTTGAGCATCAGTTTACCTGTTTGTTCAGGAAAACCATGACACGGAATGGATTCCTGCAGAGAGAGGGACTCATTTGCATAATCCTGCTGATCAAGACAAGAAAGATGAAATAAAAGCCAGCAACATAACAGGTAGAAAAACAAATTAAAATACTTTCATTCTTGCCTAAGCAAAAAGATTAGTGTAAGGAATATAGGAGAAATTTTTAAAGATAATTTTATTTAAATTGGGCTCTTCTCAATTTAAAAGACATATCTGAATAGATTCTTCTCAACCAAAAAGTCATATCTTTCTAACCTGTACATCACTTTTCAAATTTAAAAATATTTTTTTCTTCTTCTATCCTTCCCTGCTAATTTGAGGCTCTAAGGTCTTTCATAGCCCTGCATGAGGAATGTCATATGTATTTTAACAATTTATTTTTAATTCTGTTCTCTCTCTAATACAGAAATTCTACCAAAACAAAAATCACATTTTTGATGCCCGTATCTGGCACAAACACAGACTGAGACAAAGTGGGGAATAAAAGGGAAGTATAATCAGGTGTAGTTTGGCATATTAGATATCCAGTTTCAAATAACTGTGATTATACTTTCCTCCCCTGTCACTTTTGTCAGTAACATAACACCAAGCACATTTCCTTCAAAAAATAGATTTTGAGCCTATGAGAGATAGTAAGTTAAGGTCAGATTTTTCAAATGTGCTCAGCATACTGAATGCAGATGGGGTGCTAAGTGCTCTGGTGTTTTGTGGGTTGTTTTTTGTTTGCTTATGGGCATAAAATGACTTTGAAAATTCAGCTGCTATGTAAATGCTCAGGTCTGTAATAGCTGATTCTTAACTTTTTTTCATTTGGGAAAAAGCACTTTGGCTGTGGGATTTTCAGGTGTTTTCCCAACTGGCCAAATTCTGCTGTCATTGAAATCAGTGAAAATAATTTTATCTTAAATTGATGTTATCTGATGTGGATTTTTAGTCCTGCTTGTCTTCTTTACCCTTTGTCCATAGGTATATGTTTAGGAATAAACTTCACCTGAGCTCACAGAGGACTAAATCTTTGCCTCAGCACAGGTCCCAGCTCTTTGCTCCTGTGCTGTGGGTGGATCAGGCACATGTGATGCCCAGTGACTCACATCTGCCAACACATGCACTAATTGTGGCTTTTCCTTAAAATTAAACAAACACCTGGGTGTTAGATGGCTGTATAGGGGTTTTCTATATGCAATCCCTTAGGACTGGGGAGGAGAAATACACTTTCATGATGCAGCTGTGCTCAGCTGTAGTAGGTGAAGCACTTAGTAAGGTAGATATCAATAGTAAGTGTGATGAGTTGCAGAACTGCCTAAGTCTTTTGATTCCACAAGGGTCACCAGATGACAAGATAATATGTGAATGTCTAAATTACAGGTTTCAAAAATGAGATCAAAGCCACTGCTAGCCATGGTTGTCATTGTGGATGAAAAACACGGGTCATTCAGTGTGCAAAAGCTCCTCATCCCTATTTTAGCTTTTCATCATTACCTTATTTTTGCCCCACTGATTTCACTTGGGAAAAATAATTCCGTATCAATTGCTTCTGAAACCTTTACCTACAGGTCAGGCATTGTGTAGCTCTACACTATGGCCATTTCCTTTTAAATTACTTGCTTTTTTCATTGTGAAACAATTTGTCCCTGGGACTGGTTTTGTACCACAGACACAGAAATGGACCAGTGACTAACTGATTCACTCTCTAAGACATCTTGTATTTCACATTGTATCCATCTGTCCTATGACGATACCCTTCTTTATTTGATTATGTTCCTTGAACTCTCTAGATGTTAATTTAAGAAATTATTTGCCTGCCTTTTTTTAAGATTTTGTGTTGTTGTTATCACTGTTATTTACAGAGACAATGAGAATAAGGAAATATTGGGCATCTTTGTTTGTTGTTTTTTTTTTCCCTCAATTTATGAAAAGATTTTTATTTTTAACAGATGAATTTTGGGTAAAAGAGACCAGACCCTAGCACATCACTGCTTTCTGGTACTGTTATGGTAAATGAATACATAATTCCTTGACTTATCACAAGCTAATACAAATTTGTATGTTTTTTCTCCACCTCTTTTAACCTCCTATATTCTTAGAGCATATGTTGAGAATGCCACCCGTAGCAAAGGATCAGTGTAAAGCATCTGTTGCAAATTATCCAACTGAGACTGATTGATTTTTCAATTTATGCATTTAACTCTCTTGGTTTAGATTTCAACCTAGACCTCAAATGAATTTCAATAATGACACATGCCAGATTTAGATGCTAGAGAGCTCCTGAAACTCGATAAACCCAGCATTGGTAATTAATGGGTATTTAGGCACTGGTTGGCCTTGCAGCTTTCTAATAAACCTCTAGGAAACTATTAGGTGAAGACATAAAGAACCTTTCTGAAACGTCCCTTGTGGATTAAGCTTCCAGGGATGGCAGGCACTGAAGCTTGCAACCTTCCTGCGTTTGAAGGGGTCTTGAAACTCCCTGTGCTTCTGAGGTCTGTAGCAATCCTTCTAGGACTGTTTCAATAGGATTTATAGCTAAGCAGTAAACCAAACTAGCAGTAAAAATTCTTAAATTATTGTGCTAGGCAGTCTTCTAAGCTGTACTGAAAAAGTAATTGCTTTCACTTATGAGTCTTAATTTATTGTTTCTGAAAGGAGCCCTGTACTCTGGTAGCATTTTAGTCAACTTCTTTTGTTGTGGTAATAACTGCATTTTACCTAATTTTCTTCTTCTATTTCTATCAGTATTTTCTGCTATTTGAAGGGACTCTCATTCAGTTCAACAAAGTTACTAAGATAAAGAAGTAGGAAATCCAGGTGTGACCGTATCATTTGTAGGAAGGGATGAAGGTTCATTTTGAGCCAACCAAGTGAATTGGATAGTTTCCCACACATCAGTTGTAACATTGGATACTTGACCAGCAAGATAATTTTCAAGTTTGAAATCTGCTTCTGTTCCTAATGGCAATGTGAAAAAGTAATTTCTCACCACTTCCGTGATATGTTTGTAGAGGGACTAGAAAGGGAGATGCTCATGTGGGTGTAGCAAGAAGTCTAGCCATACAAAGCAGTTGCAGAAAATTTAGAGTATCAGAACTCCTGTTTTGATTTTTTTGTTGGTTTCTCTTTTTTTCGTTTGTTTGTTTTCTTCTGTGTGCAATGAAAATTTAGAAATGTAGAACTTTCTTTCACAGACTGTAGACTCTGTGTCTGATTTTTCTCTAGCCAAAAGAGACAAGGTGACCTGACTGTAGAGCTTTTACTGCTGTGTTATGAAACTGCAAAGCCTGATGAATAGGCAACTGTACTTTGTTTACAGAATCATGGCACAGAAAGTCACCACGACTTTGAAACTGAGCCGAGATCCATACATAGAATAGCAGATCTGTGTAGCATTGTTGCAAACCATAGTGCCAGGAATCATGAGTCACATTTTCCCTGAGATTACAGCTAATTTTTATGTTCCTCACTTTCTGTTAAACAAGAAACCTGCAGTTACAAGTTAGTTCTCAGTGAAAAGAAAAGCTTATTACCTGTGGGACCATTGAATCTGGGGAAGATTCAAGCCATGTTGCAGGTGAATACCCAATCTCAGTTACCGCCTGCAGAGTCAGGGAAGCAGGGCTTTCCCAAAACACCAAGTCAGGAAAATAAGAGCTCTCACTTTGCAGGAGGTCTGTGTCTCCACAACCACAGGAGAGAAGAGAAGCAAGGTGAGCACACGGCCAGGATTTGTGTTACCCAGCTCCTCGGAAACATGAACACGGACAGCCACTGTGACCCCTGACTCACAGGGCAGGAAAGCCCCGGGGAGATGTCATCACCAGTGCAATGTGCTGCTGCCTCCCTTGCAATGTGTGCCTTGTTCTTTCAGTTGTCTGCAATTTGTTGGGACCTGAGCCTTCCTTGATGCATTGCTTTCCAGCAGGTGCTTTTGTTTCCTGTAGCGCGTTTCCTTTACATTGTCTTATGCTGCCCTGCCTATATCGTGGTAAGCAAAGAGTAAATCCTTTATAAGTGACTACATGACAAGCACAAGACAGATGCAAGAGGCACTATCTGTTCTATTATTGTGGCTGAGAAGGGATTTAAGCTCTGTACAATGTGCCACAAAAGATTTCATACAGTGGTTGGAGTTGCATTATTTGTAACCAGAAATAACCATGACAAAGACAGTTAAATTCTGCATCTCTTTTTGTCACCTGGACTCATGTTTTGTGATGAAGACCAGGGAGAAAAAAAGGGTCAGTCTTATTGCAGTAGTGCTGTATGTCATTCCTTTATAATATTTATCTGTAAACAGAGACCTTCATTTGAATTGGGCAATTGTGATAAAGCAACAGCAACTTGCAGTGAAATATCTTCATCTTTTTTTGGTTATTGGTTTGGGTTTTTTGGGGTTTTTTTGTGGTGTTTTTTTTTTTTTTTCTTTGTTTTTTTTCTTGTTTGGTTGGTTTGGTTTTTTTTCCCTGAGAAATGGGAGGCAGTATAGGTTTAGAATTACCTCTATAAAAATACCTTAAGTCAGTAATATTTTTTTTGAAAAACACTTATTGTGAAGAAATAGAAATAATTCATAGCCATGACCATTTAAAAGAATAAACTCTCTCTAGGGCATAAGTCCTTCTCAGTGCATTGCACTTTGCCATTAGCAACAGTATTAAAAAAGTGCTACTACAAGTACTCAGACCTTTGGTTAACATGCATGTAGCACTGTTTTGGGAAGCTCAGCACTGCAGATCTAGAATGCAAATTGTTCCTCCAGTTTCTGCTTTGAGGAAGATAATTCATTCTCTCCTAATTTGGTAATGATGCATTCATTTTTTTAGCTTGGTAAATCATGTAACAGATTGGTTTCATTTCACAAAGGAACAATGAAAGGAGTACAGGCTTAGAGGACAGATAAAATGTCCTAAGTCTCCTGTTAAACCTCACTCGAGTAAAGCTAAACCTTCAATTATGGCTCAACAATGGTCGAATAAGTCTTTCCTTTCCCCAAGTCCCAGCAGGTATCCTACTTTCTGACAGCAATTCCCAAATCTCACTAGAGCAGATAATTTGAGCTAAATCATACATTGTCCCCTCATCTCGCGTTCAGAATGCGAGGAGGTGATAAGTGTTTTCTGAGGTGTTTCTGATATATGTGTTTCCCTGAGGTTGTGAGCTGTGATTACAGAAGCGAGTCAGAATCCATGGAAAGGGAGTTTTCTGCTAGATAAACCTCTACAGTGTGGTTTCACTGCAGGTCAAGGACTGACTTCTGTCAGAAAGGAGAAACTACATTAACTTTAAAGGGGGCCCTCAGAGTTAAGGGCCAGGGCAAAAGGCAGCAGTACAATTACTGGGCTAGATACCTTCTTGCCCTGCAGAGCAATTTTGTGGTTTCAGAAATGCTCCTCTTGCTTCCATGAGAAGAGGTGAGATAACCAGACTTGGGTGTTCAGCTGGAATGCTATAGACCACCTTCAAAGCCTTGTTCCCCCGATGTAGAGCAGGAACATGGACTCCTTCTTTCCCATCTTCAGGCAAGACACTGTAATCTCCTGGCTGCTCTGAAGTTTGTTTATGGTTATTTTTACTGCACAAGAACCATTAAAATGGGCAGATGTCCAGGCTGGTGAGCATGACCAGCAAGAGCTGCTTTTCTGTGTCTGAGTCAGGAAGAGTAGAGACCAGGTCTCCTGCTTTGGGTAAATGACAGTCTGAACTGGCAGGTAGCTGAAGGGCTCTCTGTGAGAGAAGGGAAAATACTATTTCACAGAATAAGTGTAGAGATTTGCTGCTCTATTTTATGACTAGCCTCTCCCAAAAGGAACAAACAGCCTATCCAGCTGCAGAGGGGAAATTTATCTTTTCTGGATGGCATGAAATTGGCTGGAAGCTGTCACATTGAAACGTTAGAGAAGGCCTCAGTATGTTCTACTTGAAGTGACACCTGTCCCTTTAAAAACTGGCATGTTTGCAAAGACGTTTAAACCCATACATTATGAAGAAAAAAACCCATGTTGCATTTAATGAAATATTCAAGGCCGCCTTAGTTTTTTTTCTTGTTGTTGAAATCCCTGCCCCTAAAAAACCTATTTCAGATTGAAAAATCTCATTCCAAATCAGAAGTACTTTGGAGGGAATAAAAATTAACTAGCGAGAACCTATTATCTACACATCTGTAGCTGTGTAATCACACTTCAGATGATTGATTGTCACTTCCATGTATCTATAGGAAGATTGAGTCTTTTATTTCCATAACTAAAACTGAGACTAATGCTATCAGAAGTTCTGTGTTTGACAAATCTGGAGTCTAATGTTCTCTTGCAGAAGAGCAGTGCAGACAAGATCTGAAGTGACATGTACTTATACAGGAGAAATGTTTATTTGGGAGTAACAACCATATAATCGTGGCTTTCTGTTGCATTGCAATGCTACTTGAAACAAGTAAAATTTTTTGGCATAAGGTTTTGCTCACCATGAACACTATTAATTAATTTTGGAACCTTCTTCATGGATTCTGTTTCTTTAACATTAGATTTTCCAGGCTTATCTGGATTTGTTTAGCGAACTGATAAGACACAATGAAATTTCTAGGCTCAAACCTCCTGTCTGATGAGCAGAGGGAGATGGATGAGAAAATGTATTGGAATTCATTTTTTTTCCAAGTCCAAAGCACACAACTTAGTCTAATTAGCCTAAAAATATATGTATGTTTGTGGAAATGAAGGTGTGAATTGGGGGTAATCAATTTTGACTACTTAGACCATCTCTAGGTGGTGAGAGAGAAAGAAGAAGAAAAAATTAAAAAAAACCACAAAAAACATTACCTAATTCTGCTCCTGTAGTGGAAAACCATTTTGCTACTAAGTAAAGCAAATGCTGCACAAACTTCTAGCTACTAGGGCTTTTATTGTTATTTGACAGATGGATGTGCTTGTTTTTAATGGTCCTGTTTTGCCTTGATTATCTGCATCGTGTCACTTCTAGCTGAGCACAAGGAACATGTTGGCACATTTCAACGCGGACTACCTGTCGGTAGGAATATGCTTACAGACACTAATGTTGCAGCTGGAGTTAGCATATTTTTTGTGACTTGATTGAAGCACAGAATTGCTTTCTGGGCCCTGTGAACTTACTAGTTTCTCCAGGAAGTATCTTAGCAAGACAGGAGCTCCTCACTCCTAGCATCCTCCCAGGGACACACGGTGTCAGGCTGTATGATGGTTGAGTGCCAGCCTCGCTCGTTAATGGGTCCCTCCTACTCCTCACTGACACGTGCTTAGCCAGAGGTTAATTTGGTTTTTTGCAAAGAACTGAGACTAACCCCAGGTTTCTGGACATTGTTCCTCTGCTTAGTAATGTAGCACCTGTTTACGCCCATGTGCTATTATTTTGTGCTGTGGGTTTTGGTGCTGCTAGCCAGCAAAATTCTCAAGGCTGACTTTAGGCTCAGGCAAAGTGGGCATTTGCCAGCAAAGCAACCGGGGGGCAAAAGACCAGCTTGTGATTCTCTGTGCTGTTTTGACTGTGCTTAGGAGCCTGGAAAACTGAGCCTCAGAAAGGCCTTATGCTACAGAAATACAGCCACTGTCCTTCTCCCTTGCAAACAGCAAATTCGACTCTCTTGATCTCTCCTCTTTTTCTGTCTGTTATCTTTATCTTGTTTCTCTCCATAGCTGGAGTTATGTATCCCTGTTAGAGGCTTAAGTTTTCATCCTTGGAAAAGTGAAATTCTCACTGCATTTCTCAAAAGCTTTGAGGTGGCCTCATCTGTCACTGTATGTCTGGATTCCTCTACCCTACTTACGTAGCTCTGCAGTTTCTGAGAGTTATGGGTGCACTGTAGCAAATGATTTGCTTTCCCACATCCCTTCACAGAAGGATGAGTGAGTTTTTCTTCATGTAGCACCGAGCCCCTGTGAAAGCCTCCATACTTCTATGTTTCCATAACATCCAAGGACGGATTGTATCTTTACCTTGCTCTACCTCACCTTTCTTCTCTCTGTGCCCTTTCTGAATGGGCAGCACATATGAGGAGGGCATGGGTTTTGCACATACAGCATGAACACTGCCAATTGCACACACAGTGAAGCTTTTTCATCCAAAAAGAATGAGGGAGGACCTACCACTCTATTAAATGGAGTGCAGAAATAGACACCGGTGACTCCATAATACAACTTCCCTCTGCAGGAGCACGGCATGCCTGAGCAGCATGAAGGGTTTGATGACAGCAGGAAAGTCCCTGCACAGGGATTCTCTGGATTTTTGATTGATGTGGGAGCACCTCCATTCTGGAGCAAAACAGCTGTTTTGCAGTGTCCAAACAGCAGTAGACCGATCAAAGGAAATGCCAGTCTCATGGAAAACTTGGAAAAAGTTTTGCCAGCTTTCTGCATGTAATGTTGTGGCTCTTAACAGAGAGCTGTAAGTGGCACACGTGATTGTTTTGTTGGTTCTCTGTCTGCTGCCAAAGAAAGTGGTGTGGATCCCGTGGGTGGCGTGCAGCTGCTGAGGCAGCCAGCTCTCAGGCCAGCCTGGCTGCCTGCCACCCACACGCTGGCTGAGCCCTGGCTGCTGGGGATGGATTTCAGTGGGTGGTTTTCCTTCTTGTTGCGGGGTGTGTTAGCTTTGCATCCTGCCATGACTCTGTCTGTATCTCTTCTATGATATCATGGGGGAATCACTTCAAAACAGCTCCACGTGAATGTTTCTGGGCAAATAGTCTCCTGCTTTTAAATGCTGTTAATGTACCCAAAATAAGCTGTACAGTGCATGACCACCAGCATTTGTTAAAGGAGTGGGATGTGCTGGGTCCCAAACAAGCAGATTCCTATATCATGCAGTCTTTTCCCACACCTGCTAGACTGGCATTTCTCCAGACAGCTCAGCACAAGGGCAGAGGTCAAATGGCTTTCCTTAGGTATTCTCTGAAGCTAACACTATGGTCTCCAACATTGTGTTCTTTGGGTATTTATTTTAGAGCAATTTCAGTTCCTCACTTTTATTTATTTGCCATCTTTTTTCTTTTTTAAACTCCTGGTTTTGATGTTGGTGGAATATTATTTGTTTTTTCATTGCTGGCAAAAAAGCCTAAGAAAACTGCAGAAAAGCAAGTCCCAGGAGCACAATAGCATGCTTCACTCACAGTTACTGCTTCTGTGTGTGTACACACATAGATGTATGTGCAGCTGCTTTATCCAAAATAGTGGTGATCATAAACATTACTGGTGGTAGTTTTCCTAGAAGTTTAAGTGGACTGAAACAATAAATTTACTAGCTCAGATTTCTTTCCTGAGTTCCAGTTGGTAGCCCACAAACAATACTATAATTTTAGTTACAAGGGCTCTATTTAAAACTGACAGGTTTTCTTTGCATTAGACATCTCAGCTCATGAATACTCCTGTCCTGCTAAGACTGTACCAGGCAGCAGAACCCTCCTGAACTTAAAAGGCAAACAAAAAAACAAAAAGGCAGAGAACATGATCCCATACCTCTGTTTAGTATGATCTCAACTTCAATCATGCTTTTAATTGTTTATCAATTGAACAGCAACACAATTATACCTGGTTCTGGATTCCTTTAAAGCAAGGCCAGGCTCTTTTCAGTGGTGCCAGGGACAGGACAAGAGGTAACAGACACAGAAGAGGCTGCATCGGAGCATCTGGAACACTTTTTCACTTGTAACCAAGCATAGAAACAGGCTGCCCAGAGGGGCTGTGGTGTCGCCATCCTTGCAGATATTCAAAGCCCACCTGAACAGGATCCTGAGCAGCTGGCTCTGGGTGGTCCTGCTTGAGCAGGGCAATGGACAAGATGACCTCCAGAGCTCCTTTCCACTCTCAATTGCTTTGTGATTCTACGATCACAGCTCTTGTCCCTCTTCACCTTCACATGATTTCTTCCAAGACAGAGTAGGTGATGAAAGGGAAAGAAAGGAATGACACAGAATAATAGGGAAAACCTTTAGGAAGGGGATAGGGAGACACAATGGAGCCCCTGAAATGTTAGGAAACAAGAGGTTGTCACATAAAACCCCTGGAAATGCAGTGCAGCAGAATGCCAGGGACTGCCCCAGATGCAGGAAGATCAGTCCATAAAAGTCAATAAGCCTTCACTGCTCTGGCTGTGAACATCACTGATTTGCACTTGGATATAGGTCTGTAAGGAGCTTCTTGGATGTTGACTCCTCTTCCTTTTTATGTAAGGCAGCTGTTGTACAGAGTAACACTGTAATGCTAAACATCAAGAACCCAGGCTCCTTGACAGTTCTTGGCACTGAAGTGACTTTTGCTCCAGGCCCAGGAATGGATCATTTGGCAATGTGGTCCCTTGCTGCTCCAGGAGGCCTCTACTGTTGTGGTCCTGCGGGCTGCAGAGACAGCTTCAGCCCAGACAGGCAATGAATACAAACTGAGAAAAGGGCTTCTATTACTTTATAACCTGCAGAATATCAAAAGAAGCTGTAATAAAACAGGAAGCATCCTGTGTTAATCACCTAAACATAATCAGGAATCCTGCTTGCTTTTTTTTTTTCTTTTCTTTTCCTTTTATTCCCCTACCCCACTGCTCCCCATGCTAATGTCATTATGCCTTTTCTATGTGTGACCTGGGGGGAGTCACTGATGCTTTCATCATGGAAAAGATCCCTCCATACCACAGAATAGATTGAGGCTGTGCCCATTCAAAGTTTTTTTAGTTGAGTTCTGTTTGTTCAGTCATGTACCCAGTGGTAAGTGGCAGGTGCCACTACTCTGGAGAGAGAGATTACATTGAAGTGTGACAAGAGTCCTTTTAGCATGCTTTTATGTTAATGATAGCTAGCTGTGTTAGTGCTTAATTCTCCTTTTTTCCTTTTATTTTTTTAATCTTCATTGAATAAAAATATGAAACAGTGATGTTGCTATGGCCACTTGGACTTTAATCAGAACACTTACTGTGTTATTTATCTGTCCTTATTAGCAGTAACTTTCTTAGCTTCCAGAGAATTGTTCCTGAAACTACTTTCTTTAAAAGAGGTGAGGCGATCTCTGAGCAGGAATGATTTTCTGTTCATTGTGTGGGGATTTGTTGATTGGTTTTGGGGTTCTTTCGTTTGGTTTTTGGGGGAAATGGTTTAGGGGTTTTCTTGCCCTTTTTATGGTTTTGTTTTTGGTTTGTTTTTTTCTTTTTTAACCCATTCTTAAATAATAGAACTTTTTGTGCAAATTAGATGCATCAGCAGAGTTCCTATCACTCAAGATAAGAGAAGTTCCTTGAGATTCTGCTGATATGTGTGTGTATGGGGCATCTAATGTTAGGGGCTGGCATATCCTGGCTACTGGGAGGGAATGTTTCAGAAGTTCCCACATCAAAAACTATTGTTGCTGTCAGCAGGGGAGGGTAGCAGGCTCAATGCACAGATTGAAAAGGATTTTCTTTGATTTTGTTTCTCCTATGAGGGAATTTTCAGAATACGAGTATCTGATGGGGAAAAAAGCACTAAGATGCCCAACATAAATGCCTAAGTGAATTGGGAGTGCAAAGAGTTCTGACAGTAAAGCCTGTCCTCTTTTGCTGTCATCTTTCTAGTGCATGCTTTGGTCTTTTGATGATCGTTATGGCTGAATATAAGCCTAATGTACCCTAGTCCTGTTCCCCAATCCCAACCGCTCTCTTCTTCCCATCCTCCCAGGATTTGTACTGCACATCCCGCTGATGCTGCAGTAACACTTTGAACTTCCCTCTTTTAGTAGCCTCTGCCTGTGGATTCCATTAGGTCACAAATTCTTGAAACTAAATCTTCTTCCCTAACTGATTCTCCATGTCTCCACTGTGTTTCTAATTTTAAATTTGTTAGCATACCTTAGTGTAAATCTGAAGTGTCCCATTAAGACCTGCCTTCTGTTTCCTGGGAAGGTGTCTTCTGAACTGGCCTCAGAGTGTTCATTGAAATTTCTAAGGAAAAAGAAGGCTGTCAGGGCTCCGGAATATCCAGAGAAAATTGATGTGTTTCCCAGAGATGCTCAAATGTTCTACACAGCATTTCTTAAATGTTGCATTATGTTTTCCCTGTGGCATTCACATAATCTTGTTTCAGTAATTGAAAGTTACAGAAATTGGAGCTTTATCATTTAATAACCTTCCTACTTGCTGTTTGCACAGATGACTATGATCTAGTTAAAAACATTATGTAAATGTATTTATAAACAAAAAGTAATCAACCTGTAGAGGAAGGAAAGCCAAAGCAGGAATACACTAAAAGTAAGAGACAAAAATAATATACCTGAGACTTGAATTCAGAAAATACTGATCAATCCCAATTTTATGTGGATGTACTGACTGCTAAACAACCATAAAATTCTTGCTTTTTTGTAAAGTGTTAACTTTAATAACAGAGTATTTTGACTGACATCAAGTGAGAGTGGCTTAATATCTGACTAATCTCTTATTAGGACACTTTATTTGCACTTGTCAAAAAGATGGTTTCTTCTGTCTTTTATGTCTGTGATCTAAGATCCAGCCCTCCACTACAGATTGTAGTTCGTTTTTTGAAGTTCTGAAATATAAATCAGCAGCAGAAATGGAATAAAAGTAGATCTCTAGCTACTTCAGTGAGGGGGAGGACAAGGGCACCAGTTTGATTCTCAGACTGAACATTCAGCTCTGAGCCACTGCATATTTCATGTGGTTATGAAGTTGTACATTACCAGTAGAAGTCTCTTAGCATGAATGTGCGAGTACTTGATAAAGACCTGGCGGTTTCAACAATCTGTGAGAGAGATCAATTTTTTTTCCTAAGTTTATTTTCAGGAAGAGAAAACATAGGGCATATTTTAAGCCATTTTGGGGTAATCAGCACTGTTATCAGCAGTAGTAGGAGGTGTTGGTGGCTGGGGCAATTCAGTACTTGGAAAAAACTGAGAAGGATTCAGTCCAGTGTAACCGCCAGGTTTTTTAGATAGAGGAGCATGATACTAGATCAACTAACCCTACCTAAAGAAGCATATTCTCATGCCCGCTGTTGACAGTAAAGGACACAGTTTTTTTAGGAGAGGTGCCAAACACACCACTGTAATTACACAATGCACAAATATCCTAAAAGGATAGTTAGGGATGATTGTATTTCTCTCTGCTCCTCAGGTGATTAATTGAATGCTGTTCAGTGAGCAACAAAGTCCATCTTTTCACAGGACTGTTCTCTCATGCCTGTTTTTCAAAAGATCCATAAATCCATGTACTTTTCCTTCTAACATTAAGATCTAGTTAACAGTTCTACCGCTATACATTCAGCAAGCTTCGCCTGGTTGCTGCTCACAGAAGTTTCTAAATCAATGTGTAAGGCAGATGTAGAGAGAACACAGTTTCTGTCCCCAGCCATCTCCTTCTCAGGGCAGTTGGTACAAATTTTATTGGAAATTGCTCCTGGCAGTATGTGCCACTTATTTTCCTTTAATCCTGTTTTCATCTCACCTCATAATGATTCAGGAATGTTTTTAGTTTCCAAAGCCAAGGAAACAGTTTCTTCTTGGCGGAAACAGCATTGGCTGTTAAATAAAAAGAAATGTGCTTTTCTGGCTAAGCTTTATGAGGACGATTGTACAATCTGTACTGTACGCTTGGAAACTGCTGCAACAAGACGTGTACCATATGGTGTATATGGCATTCCCTTACCTCAAGTGTTCCCTTACTCAGGCTGGCATGGTTGGTAATGAGCTCATTTTTGAATAAGGGAAATATGGATGATTTTTGTCTTTTTTTGAGTAGGGGTTGGGGCAGGTGAGAGGAGGGAAGCAGAAATCTCTACATGCAAGAACAGGGCAAAGAAATCTTGTCATTTTTCACCTCTGCTGGTTTTCTAATCAGCTTGAATCATATAGCAATCAGGGACTTCATTAGGAAAGAAAAGAGAGACTGTTGAGCTGAGGTTAAGTTTAACATGATGCCATGATAGGAAAATAGAATTTAAGTAAAATGGTTTTAGCTTCTCTTTCCCTCTGGCAGAGCATAGTACATAAATATGTGGGAAATGAGCACAATAGGCAGGTGAAATGTGCTATCAGCTCTCTTTTACTGTGTGAGAAGAGAATGGGAAGCTCGTAACCTTGGGAAACACTTCTGCATGTTACATTCTTCTTTTTGGAAGTCACCTTAGAGAAAACTCCAGGAGTGTGATACAGAGAAGTTAAAATTAAATTTTCTCTACCTAGGTGCTCCTAAAAACCACAGACAGAGAGGGAAATCCATTTAGACTATCATTGCTCTCAGACAAAGTAGGTTTAGCATGTGTCACCGTACCTTCCTGATCCGCCCAAAAAAGAAAAAAATAGTTCAGGGAAATGGGTAACCTCTATGACCAAGTTGACACAAAACACTGTTTTGGACTCCCTCCTATTAGATGTACTTGTTCATGGTGTGTATCCTGGTAAAGGATGTTCTCTCTGAAGCAAGCAAGTAATAGACTACTTGTGCCTACAAAAGCTTGAGATGGCTTTTTTCTCTCTCACCAAGATATTGCATTCTACATTTATTAAAGATGAAGTCCCTTCCAAGTGACACACAGTGACATGTCAGGCAAATTAAGGATAAATGTCTATGATGTATTGTCTCAGGCAGAAGTCTAGAACCTAGATAAAAGGTTCTTGAGCTTCCATATTCTTATCTATTCTAGTGCCCTAACACAGGGCAAATCATGGGATCAAAAGGAATACATTGATCCTGAGTAAAAGGAATATCCTTTGTCAAGAGCCAAAATATGATCTTTTGCTATGGGCTATAAGTGTTACAAATCCTGTGTAGAATTTTCTGTCAAGAACCTTGACACTAACCTGAGACAATGGATGGATTGTGGAAAACAGAGGCATACTGGGGGCTAAAACTGCAGTTGTGGGTAGCGCAAGTGGCATGAAAAGCAAGGTGTAATAGTAGCACACGTTTTTTCATGTAGTGAACAAAACTAGTCTGCAGTCCCATTGTAGTTACACCATGAACATTGTGAGGGCAGCCAAGAGCTGGCAGTCTCCCATACAGGGGACTCCTGTAGGATTGCTTTTGCCATGAGAGGTGTGATGTGTTGCCTTGGAAAACAAATTGAGCATAGGATGATGATGCAGAGGCCCAAGATCTTTTCTTGAATGCAGATGGTCCTACTACTCCTGAAGGTTTAGGGTTATCTTTGTTGAATTTTGGGTTCTCACTTTCATTACTTGGGGATGAATATGAACAGAAAATGGAAAAATAGACTGCATCTTTTCTGTGTTCCTGTCTTACTGTTTTAGCTAAAGACACCTCAATAAGGATTCTTGACAAAATAAATGTGTATAGTATTAAAGGGAAAAGAATGTAATTGCTAATTTGAAGAGTTTGAAGAAAGGCATAAGAACAGAACATTTGACTATTAGAGAAACAAAAGCTAAATTTTCTAAGCTTAAATTGGCATTTTTTAAATGAAAAATAGTTTCATATTGTAATGAGTTTTAAGAAACAGACCATTATCTGTGGGGTATCATTAAACTTACTGAAATGAAGACAAACATGTATTCTTTAATTTTTCATTATGTGAAGTCTCAAAAAGTTCATGAGGGTTTCTCACTGCATGTTTCTTATGGTGTGTTAGAGAAAGGAAAACATGCCTGAGCCAATGAAATATCTTTGCATAGAAAAAAAAGTAATTGCATAATTATATGTGTATGTATGCTCAGGTTAGAAGTCAGTAAACACTTGTACACTTCTCTCTATGGAATCAGGCTTTATTTCTCTACTATTTTGCTTCTTATCATTTACAAATCTGCAAAGCAGAACTTAAAATGCTATCATGTTGATTTGGCAACAGCCCTTTTGCATTAATTTGCACAGGCAGTGTAAAGAAAAGGACAACCAGAACCTGAGACTTCAGTGTCAGTCCAGAAAACTGTCAGACAGGAATATGTGTCCTGCTGCTGCATGGGAGTGGACTTGTATTAAAATCCCAAGTTGTATTTACACTGTGGATCACTGTCTCACTTCCTAAGATGCGTAAACCCATTTGAGGACAAGGATCATTCTGCACTCTGAGGTGCAAATAGAAGCAATTTCACCAATAAATTGGTGAAATATAGGGAATAGAAATATCTAGTCAGAGGCCACCAGACTCATATTTCCTCAGGAATACTCAATCATAGTTTGCAAGACAGACGAAGACAGTAATAAACATTTGGGCGCTATGGCATTGTCTCCTTGTCCAAGAGCTTTAGAATATATTATTTTATATATTTATTATATATTTAGCATATATTACAGCTCCTGGTAAAAACAGCTTTCAAACAAAATATCCAATATTGGAACAACCGGACAGATCCTTAAGACTTTTCACAGTATATAAACTTGCAGTGAAAGTATCAATGTAAATAAAATGTTTATCTAATTTGAAAACCAAATACCAAGGTAGATTGGTGCTTTCCCTGTAAAACTCAAAATAGGGAAAATATTCCGTTTCCACAGAAATTTTCCTTTTAGGTTTCAAATGAGGGTCTTTTTTACTGGAAAAAAACTCTCAGCTCTGAGGATGTATGAAGTTCTTTTCCTGCTTGGGACAAAGAAAGCATTTGCTTTTGTATCTTTTTCCAAAATCAGTTTGACTACAAGTCTTACCATGATTTATTGCCTACTTGTATTTCCATGCAGAAAACCCTAAAGACACTTTATTAACTGTACTTGGTCTTACACACATGAGCCCAAATCTTCTTTGGGGTTCTGAGCTGTGGTGGTTGAAAATCTTCCCTGTTACGTAGACATGGGTTTAGCTGAAAAATCACTGGATTGACTAGAGAATCTGTTTGAGATGCTGTGTTTCTCTGGATAACCTCTTGACCTGAGCACACATACTCATTCTCATGTTGTGTTACATCAAGAAAGGATGAGCTTGAGAATAGTGTCTTAATTGCTACTTCTGAAACTGTGGCTATCAGCTTAGTATTGTCTCCTCTTTGCTGTTTTATCCTTTAAACACACACTGCTTTGCACATATTGCACATATTGTAGTCCTTGTAAGCACCTGCTCCAGCTGAAAGCCAGATCTGAAAGTAGGTGTGCTGAACCCCACCATAATCTGCATCTATTAATTTTTAGTGTTTTCTGATCAGTCTATTTGCTGGCATACTTCCATCTAAACCCTGCACTCCTTCTGGATTGTATTCCATTCTTACAAATACGTATCAAGCCACTTATTCTTCTCCCAGCCCCAGGAAAAAATAGACTGTGCTACAAATCTCATTTTCCACTAAAAAAAGTTCATTTCAACATTTACAGTTTTGAGTGAATGCTTAGGGATTTTTTCCCTTTCTCCACAGCTCAAAAAAAACCCCAAAACCAACCCCAAAAAACAAATAATAAAGCATCTTGGCATGATAACAATTTTATCTTTTTTCTGTGGGCTCAATTTTTTATTCTGTGTGTGTGGTTTTGACATTGAAGCCCCTGAATACCTTATTTTAGACTTCCTGAAATAAAATTCCACAACTTTCAGAGGTTTTTGGTTGAGTGAAAATTCAGGGGTCCCTTTGTTAACATTATAGTCTCAGCACTGCACCACCATTTTGAGTGGAGATTAACTTAATTTCTCCTAAACTAAGTATGATGCCAGTTCTGTGTCTGAGTGAGGACATGAAGATCTGAGTGTAGCAGGGAAAATGGCCCCACAGTGTAATTACTTTCTGGCCTCTAAAGATGAATGCTACTTTATCCTGCAACTACTCAAGCCTTCTTTGAAGACAGGAAATACTGATATATTGATGATGATCATTAGCATAACACACATAAGGATGCAAGCTGTGCTAACTTAATATCAGGTGAACACTGTTTTTGGCTTCTCCAGCATTCCCAGGATCTTCTAATTCTTTTTCTGGTCGGATTCCTCTTTGACCAAATACCTTCACCACGGGTGGCTCACCTGGCAGCTGGAAGAGGCACATTCATTCCTGCCATCACCGAGCAGGCCCTCGTGCCTGGCTGCAAGCCCCAAGTGCCAGCTTCATACATGTAATAACAGCCGTAAAACACATGTTTCTTGAGCTTAGTGAAGTCTTAACACCATATGGTAGTCAGTGTTTACAAATGAGATGTTATTAAGTTGTCAGTTACTTACAGAAGTGAAGTGGAAGGGACTGGATGAAGAGGGAGGAGTGACCTTGAGTTAATGGAGAGTATTGTGACACACTAAGCAATGAATAACACTATGGGTAATAACTAGCTTGTTCTCATCCATATCCCTTTTCATGTGCACCTTCTTTTATTACATCAGTGATCCAGTAGCTGGTGCATATGGCTGGAGGCAAGGAATTAAAAGGTATAAATAACACACACTTTAATTGAATCCAAGTGTGAATGCCTGGCCTCTGTGATTAAACCTTTTATCACATGGATTGTCCGACCACAGGTACATTCATACTACTCAGAGAACTACTTAGCTTTAAAAAAAAAACGGCCTTTCTTTCTTTCAGATGTCCGAATTTAATCATTTGAGAATTTCTTTGGCAGTACCAGGGTAAGTATTGTGTATATAACAAACACATTCTTGCAAATATGCAAAAACCTCCTGCAGTGTCCTCTGCTCAAACTTTGGTGGCAAGCACCTTGAACATGCCAACACTGCAAAGGGAGAGGGAGTACGAGAGCTGGCATTATGAATATTGAGAGTTATCTGCCTTAGGGTTTTCCACTCCTACTACAGCTCATTAATGTGGTCCCTAGGATTTCTTAAAAATAATAAAAATGGTTGGATTGGGCCTGCCTTGGTAGGGTTGCCTAAGTACAAAGGCTTGATGGTTGATTTCTCCAGGCTTTCTGTCTTTATCAAACTTCAGTGAACAGGCTTGATGAGCAGGCTGCTGAGCTAGCAGTGTGACTCCTAGGGAGATTTAGCTGTGTGAGTAGATCAACGTTTTCCTGAAAATAGGGGCACCGCTGGTGTCATCCTTTACACAATGTATAGCAGAGTGGGACCTTGATTACTGTGATGGAAACAGCAATGGGTGATATTTATTATAGATCAGTTCATGGGTAGACTGTCTGGAGTGATGATGAATTAATGTTTTCCAGGGGAGAGGGATGACTGGCTGTTGCTAAGCCTCAAATGTAGGTTTGTTTATAACTCTGCCTGGAAAGAGTTCTCCAAACATTATCCAAGATTTACACTTATGTGATATGATAACCAGGCTGAAAAAGACACTGTTCTTGACAGCAGTATACAAGTGTTTTTCCAGTTCATGTGTGTCATATCTGCAATGTGATGGACTTCTTTTAACAAGTCAGTGCTGACATAAACTTGATGTTTGATATTCCCCAAATAAAATTATGTGGAGGAAAATCTCTGTGTCCAAGCTACACAAGAAGCTGATTGCTACACAGAATGCAGAAAAATAACCTTAAACGAAGCTCACAGTCTTGCATTAGTGCAGTGAATAACCTTGATAATATATTTTAAATTACTCAGTTAAAGATATTTGGTTTCTCTCAAGGAGATTTATCAGTCAAGACAAGCTTTTGTGGAATGTTTTTGAACCTAAACTGCATAAAAGAGGTCAGTAAATATAGACCACCAAAAGGAGAGAAGGGCTCTGGGAGCTGTTAGACTTATAAATTATTTGCTTTTACTGCAGCATGCGGCTGGAAGGTTCTTCTTTGATTTAAACAGATGCTTTGTTTTCCCCTTTGTTGTCCACTGTTTGCACTTGACCTGCCAAATATCCAGAGGCATTTAAGCCAGGTAAATCAGTATTTCTAGCACTGCAGTAAATGTGCCAATTGAATCTGGCACTGTGTAGAACTCTGAATTAAAAATCTAGATGAGAAGTCTTACGTAAGGACAACAAATGCTGGTGATAGGAGGAGTTTGAAACTGGTAGCACTAGTTTTTCATCTATAGGAGCCAATAAGCACCACAAAAGCTATGTTGTCCTTCATGCAGCACCTAAGGTTTTGAACCTAAACTGCTTGAGCCTAAATGGCTATGGTTTTCTTAAGTCTTACAATTTTTTTAATCGTATTTCAGTTGCTGTGCAGGAGTATGTGTTTCAAGAAGAATACCCTTGGCATTTGAAAGAAGAGAATTTAATAAGCTAAATTATAGAAAGAAATAGATTAGGTCTCTACCCTACAGTTTTCTTTCAGAAAGGATTCCCCAAAGCCCTTTTCAAATCAGCAGGTTCCATCCCAAGGAAGGACAGGATGAAGGCTCACCTTGTTGCAGTGTACACCAAGACGTTCTCTAGTGTGTCTCTATCATCTTCTCTGAGACTGCTTTTGCTTTGAAGTAGAGCAGGAGAAAGCAGAACCCTGCAGGGACTGTGCAGGCTAAAGTAAGTGCTCTGATGTACTCTACAGTGGTTCATGCATATATACAGGGGATGTATAAAAGCTGTTTTATTGGCAAGGGGGCTGTTGGCCAAGGCACCATGGTTATACAGTAGTACCTTGGGACCAGTATGTTCCACAAGAGCAGACACTGTGAATTTTGAATTACTATTGCCTCTAAAACATTATGCTGCCAATAGTGTTGTACCTCCACACAGTAATTGTCATTCAGCACTCAGACTTTGCCAGCTATTTTGAAGTTGCAGGCAAATCAAAGTGTCCTCAGTGTTTCACAGCACCTGATCCTAGCGGTTCAATGTC
This sequence comes from Callaeas wilsoni, assembly GCA_013398955.1. NCBI lineage: Eukaryota > Metazoa > Chordata > Aves > Passeriformes > Callaeidae > Callaeas > Callaeas wilsoni. The sequence continues at coordinate 625,266 of VWPU01016066.1, forward strand.
ATCCTGATACATGTGAAAGATTTTATCATATAAAAACTTAGTAAACATGAGAACGTATATATTGTGGGGAATGATTCTCTGTTGCTGAACCCTGGACTGCTCAGGAGCTCACATATGCCTATTCTATTTTGGACCTTTTGCAATAATGCTGAAATATTTCAGGTTGGCATGAACTTTCTTCCCATCAGTTCATACTGGGTTAGAGATGAAGCAAGGAAAATTGTGGTGAGTGTTAAGCCAAAAAGGAAATTATTCCTTCTCACTAAACTGGTGGAAGCTTATCAAATTTATTGAAGGAGGTAACCAACCAACTCCCTCCAAACCAGCTCTGGGTGGTTTTTATCAAGCATGACCTCCTACAGGTCAGAGGCTGTACAAGGTCTTCAGTCTAAGGCAGAGTGGAGATTTACTAGAAGGTTTGAGATCTGTTTACAGCAGGGTAAGAATAAATCTGGAAAATGTATAAAAAGGGGTTATGACCCAAAGTAGTCCTTGTACTCTGCAGTCTTTTTGAGCCTTGCTAACCTACACAATTTCAGTCTGCTCAGACGCATCTGTTGTAAAAGTCCAAGCTGTCTTGTGATGTGTTATCCTCCCCTTGATGGAAGAATAGTATTCACAAGTCCTCCAAAAGCCCTGGAAAATCCTCATTCTCAAATGCAGTATCAATCTGTGATGTAATAGATATCATGAAAAACACACGAATCCCCTGGCACATGGAAAATTATATCTTGGAAAAGGAGTGTTATCAACAGGGACAATGTCCTTTCTTGGAAGATGATCCAATTTGTTGTCTCTCCTTGTGTAGAGGTGACCAATATATTGGGCATTGTACAATTCCATTGTCATGATGCTACCTGCAAAATTAATTTGTCGTTTGTGTATAAATTTGTGTCAAATTATCTCAATTTTCAAGTGATAGTCATATTAAGAAGCAAAAGCCAAATAGAATGGAATTTTGAGCACATTTCAAGTGCATACATTAATTATCAATTATTTCATTTAAAAGTGCACCCGCAGTGTAGGTAAATATTGTAATATTAGATTTAGCTTCAGCATTGCCAGTAGAAGTTTGGTGTGACGTTACCTGAACTTATACTCCAGGAATGAAGTCATTGCAGCAATGGAGGAGAAAGAGTGAGTGAACTACCTACGTTAATTACTGAGCTTTTTCACAAGAAAAATTTGCATGTTTTTTTCTTTTCTTTCCCTCCCATTTTCTGTAGAAAACATTGTTACCTTATGCATGTGGACTATGTCTTGTTGACAGGGGGAAGTTTTGCTTTCTAACTATGCTGATATCATTAAATTGGCAAAACCCCTGTAGTGTGAATACAATTATTGCTAGAATAAAAGTGCTTATATCAGTATATCTCATTCCATTTCAGCAGGAGAAATAATTTACACATCTATAAATCACCTTATGTTTTTCAGACTAAATCTGCACTAGGGCTTTTACTGTTATACTTCCATGGCAGTCAGGCTCGCTAACTCCCTTTCTACCCTGACACTGAGTCAAGGTAATGTGCCACTAGGCACAGCATTATACTTACCTAAGTTTTCCCAGAGCAAGCAGAAGGCAATTGTTAAATCTTGTCAGAAAAAAAAAAGTCAGTGTTTTCTCTTTTTGGAAAGTATGAAATCCTTTTGAGCTCAAAAGGTAAACAAGTTTTAACCAAAAACCTTTGCCTGAAACCCAGACATTTAATTTTTGAATTCTTCCTCTCTGTCTCTCCATAGATGCTTAGATTGTTTATGTTGCCAATCTGCTCTGCGCTCTGAACACCCTTCATGAAACTCACCTTCCAGCTTCAAGTCTTTGTCTTGCAGGCATGTTATAGTTTATCACTGATGTCCTTGGCAAAGGAGCCAGGTGGTGAATGTAGCTTATAAGGGACGACTTCTATTGCCTGAAAAGACATGGAGGTACTTACATGTGAAAAATGGGAGAGGAAAGGTGTTGCAGTGACCCAGACTATCTTGGGTGATTCAGAATGGGTTAATTTCACTGCACCAGACTCTGCCTCAGAGGATAGGTTCAAAGAAGAGTCCACAGCATAAAAATTCTTAGTCTCTGAGGTCACCTGTGCCTGCCTCCTCTCTTTGTTTCAGAGATTCAGGCCTCTCACAGCACAGTGTGTTTCAAGATTATCTTGAGCTGTACTACCATTTGTAACTTAGGCTGAGTTCCTCCCCTGAGATGTTTCTATTAGTTCTTTGTCACACGTGTCACCTTTGGATTGGCTATCTCTATTATACCTCCCTCACTTTTTGGTTACATGTTTTTATAGGGTTACAGAGTTAAGGGGTCTTTCTGTGAGCTCCCCTTCAAAAAAATAAACTTGGATTAAAGTTACAGAAATTCCAACTCTTTCCTCCTTGTCTTTGCTCCTGCCGAACTAAAGCCGAGAGACTGCTTGTTGCAAACGGCTTCGGGCCAGAAGTGACCCTATCTCGACCAAATGCTGCTATCCTGTAAGGGTGGCTGCCTGGGCCGACAGGCCAAGCCAGAGCAAAGCAGCAGGCAGTGCAACAGAAAGGTATTTGCTATTCATAACTTTTTAAAAAAAATTTTGGGCTCTTGTTCGCAATTAAAAAAAATTCACAAGGAAGGGATATTTTGGAGAAGGAAAAAAAAAAAAGTCCCTCAAACATCTTCTTAACCAAAGACCTTATTTCCCTTTCTTCTTCAAAAGAAATGGATTGTAGCAGAAAAGGCACCAATGAACCTGATAACCTTTGGTCGAGAATGTTGGGATTGCAATCACCAATTGTAGTGTGTCATGAGCAGTGACTGAGACTGTTCTCCTCTTACAGCTCACAATCTATCTATGCCCTTCCTTCCAATGTTTTTCACCATGACATCCAGCAGGAACATGTAAAGAGCAAACTTCAGAAAGCCATTGCAAGAGGCTTCTGAAGCATCTGTTTTAAAAGCAAAGTGTGTTAAACATTACTTGAAATTAACACACTGCTTACAAAATCCACATGACTGACCCATCAGATTTCCGGTTCCCTTCAGTCTGAGGTTTCACATGGTTCAGTGGCAAAAACAATTGTGCTGCAAGCTGCTGACAGAAGAGGTAGCAGAGGGAAGGCTGTATTTCTCTGGCCACAAGTACGAGTTCTGATTTCATGCCCCACTAGAGTGGTTTTAGACTCTTTTACATTGGTTTTTTTTTAGTTTTTGGGAACCAGTGTACTGTCTCCTCTCTTCTGCCTTGATATAAGTTTATAGTAGTATTATAAGCGTTGAAAGGTAATGTTCAAAGCATCCAAAACATATTGTGCACTAGATTCATTCAAATTAGAGTACCTTGAGTTAAATCCCTGCCAACCAATTCCTCTGAAATTTAGAGAGCTGTATAAGCCAGAGACTCAGACTGAAGCACTCACAAAATTCTACATAATCTAAATCTGAACTCAGGCATTTTATTGACATGTTTACTTCATGTGATTTTTTTTTTTTTTTTTTTTTGGATGCCTTTGTCCCTTTATTTGCATGTCTGAATTCTGTTGCCATGTTAGGAGAAAAAAAAGCTGTTGCAATTTTCACAACCTAGGTAAAAACAAGAAAAGTTAAAAAACATTAAGAAGCCTTTTCTGGTTTTGCAGGATTCTAATTATTCTAATTTTCATTTTGTATTCTGAAGATTTTGGGAGAAAAAAATCTAAGGTCTGCCTACTTTCATGAATAGAGAACCCACGCCTTTTAGAGATATTCCTACTCACAATCTCATCAAATTACAGATGGGCTGAACACTGATTATCCAAACCTCAGTTTTTTATTTGCATGATGAAGTGTCACCATGGTATTACCAGGCTTAATAATTTGGAAAGTCACGATTTGATTGCCTTCATTTTAGTGCAGCTCTGCCTTGGCAATCAAGTGTTTGTGAATGCCTTGACTGAAGTCAGTCTCCCGGGAGGCCGTGCCTCCAGTTAGTCCTGTGGCAGGGCTGGCCTCTGGATCTGAGCAGTAGGGAGGGAGCCTCACATGACATCTTTCATTGTACAGCCTCTGACATAGATCTTATTTGCTTCTTTCTGGCCCAGACTCCCTCTCTGAGTGCTTTACCATTCCACAGTTTTTATAGCATAGTCATATTATCCATATTTATGGCTGCACTCTGTGAGTTTGTAGTGTCCGCTCTGTTCCACACAATTTTACTCCTGGTCCTTATCTCCAAATCCCTGCTCAGCTTTTTGTTTCTGAAATCATGCACTGGCCTTGCTCCAGCTCTTCAAAATTTATTTCCCTCGCTCTTACATATGGATACCCATGCTTTTTGCTTTTTGACCCTCTTTCCAGCTTAATTTTCAAACTGGATTTTCCATCCCTGCTTTCAGACCCTTCCTACTAACCATGCTTTATGCCAAACGTGGTGGTTTGCTGTGGATTTTGCCTTCTCTGTGTTCCTGGTTTGTACTTGGTTCAAATTTAATACATGGGCCTGCCCTGTTTTTACCCTTAGTGATCCCACGTGAAGATTAGAATTTTCCATATCCTTGCGAAGAAAAAAGTCTACTGTTCCAAAATAAAAGCATTCACCTCCATTACTCTTGATCAGAAGAGTATTTGGGCTACAAGGAGCTAGCTTGCCATTTTTTCTCACTGTTCCCCATGGTCAGGCTGAAGGAATTGCTGTTCCCTGTTTGGTGCAGCTACTGGCCATTCTGTTGTCCATCCCTGTACTTCACTTTTATGTCCTTCTTTGACATGTGGAATGATTCTGCAGGCAGGCAATTTATGATAAAGGGTCTCACAGCACATTTCAAATTGTTACTGTCCCCAAGATACATTTTCCAGACAGCTGGTTCAGCATGCAAGAGCTCATAACTCAGTATTTTCCATCAATGTCTTATGCACATTAGGATTGTCAAGGGGATTTTGTCAGGGCCATTTGCAGAAGGAGTGAGCTAATAGAGAAACATTTGACTCAGTCTGCAAAGAATTGCCAGGCAATGCCTATTAATAATAATGGTGATGATGATTGTTATTGTTTGTTTCACTGGGATGTATGTCATTCAGATGTAGATTTTGGTCTGCTGTGGTAGTTTTATTTGTGATCTGATTTTCCCAGGGGTGTGAATGAATTACTGTTTATACAATGCAGCTGTGTTTTGGGTAGACTGGTACATAAGATGTGGACACAATTTCTCTCTGAGAGGCTCTGGTTTTATTTCCCTGTGACAACACTAATATGAAGCTTTTACAATTGGCATGAATGGTGGATTATCTGCAGATTCATCAGAAAATTGAGGAACACAGAATTTTTAAGCAATTATAACTAGTACCAATTATGAAGCTGTTATAATGTAACACAAAAAGAAAACAAAAGCTCAGTGAAAACTCAGGCACAAATAAATATTTTTGTCCAGAAGAGTGATTCTGGATTGGGCCTTGTCGTTCAAAGCAGATAACTAAGTTAAATAGTATGGAACAAGTGGCTACATATATGGCAGAAGATTATTAATTTATCAATATTTAAATGCTAACATAATTTATTTATTAATTTACATACTAGACATCAGTACATTGTATTTCATTATATCCAACTATAGGGCATTTTTATATTTTAAATTATATTTCATTTTATATAGTAAATACAAATTTTGTAATTATTTTTATTTATATTTCTATTAAGACATTTAATATGATGAGGAAGATAGTTGGGTTTTTTTTAACTATAATGGATTATATCAGGTCCATCTCTCATTACAGCTGGTATCATGCTCCTTGCAGCAGCTAAAATCTCCAGCTCAAACTATAGATGAAATACACCCTGAAAGTATTCAGGCACTGGTGGCTCTCTGTTATCAGGGAACAGGAACTCAAAGGTGGAATTCCTCACTATATTGACTGGGTCAAAAATGTTGGACAGAAGAATGGATACCTCCCCAAAAACTAAAGCTCTAAACTTTCACAGCTCTCTGCAGTGATAGAAGGATCCATGTAGGGAATGCAGGTACTTAAACCACCTCTTCAAAGGGGATATAGTTTGAAATCATTTTCTAACACTGATATAACCCTTAATAGCAGGTGAAACATCTGGATGTGCAAGAAGGCAAGCCAGTCAGGGATGTTTTCAGAGATAACACCCTCTGAAAAAGTAGCCACCTGGTCCTCTTACTCTTTGGTTTATGAAGGTCTGGAAATGAGAGACCACAGTATACAGAACCATCCTCGCAGTATTTGCAAGATATATCTAGTTGGGGTGTTCTGGGGCGGCAGTGGGGAGGAAGAAAAAGCAAGAACACACATATAAAACAAAACTAAACCTCAAATAAATAAAAAGCAAACAAAACAATAACAACAAAATAAATTTAAAATTTCCCCAATAAACCACTTTACCCCCCAAACCTCACCCCCCAAACACCATACTATACGCCAATTTCTGGGACAAGCCAAGAATTGACCAAATTTAGATTGGCCTGTGGACCAAGAATCTTGGATCTGATTAGACCAAGAATCTTGGAACTGATTAGACATTGGGATGCCTTTCTTTTGGGAACTCTCATCTTCTTCTGAGAGAACAGGTTTTAATTTCTCATCATGTATGCTGAGATACCAGTCACGGTTATGCCCTAAGAAGCTCCCAGTTGCTATTAAAATCCCCTGGCCGTCTGTTATGATGTTCACTTCAACCTCTGCCTATGATGGAATTCATGCATCAATTTTCCTCACACGTGTGAGTAAATGCAACAACTTCTTCTGTTCTAGCTGTGTGCAGCAGATGGGATCCAAATGAGAAAATATTCACATTATTCCGACAGATAGTTTTTTATTTTCTTTGTTGCTTTGTACCCCTGAAGGTGCATTGGAGGAACTGATTGAAAAAAGAGAGAAACAGAGATTTTAAACAAGTCAAAGACACAGGAAAGTTAACATAGAAAATAGTTTGTGACTGAAACCCTGACATTACAGCACTGAGAGAAGGTGAATGCCATCAGGAGGTGCTACATGGTTGAAGAGCCCTAACTTTGATCAGTCTAATGGGGTCTCATCTTAAGGTAGCTATTAGTGTGCCATCAGAACACAGATGTTTTGCCTTTTCATTTCCATTTAACTTTCTCTCTGGTTCCATTCTTTTGTCAAGGATACCTCACATCCCAGCACTATTCAGCATCACAGCAGGTGTCTGTGTGTGCTTTCACATGCTTGTGTCTTCACACATGCACAGACAGTGTGATACATGAAGGTTTCCTGAGCTGACATCGGTACATTCAGACCTATGGAGTCAATTTATAAAACAGATCAAAGTAGATTGCCATAATCCTATAAATCTATGCACTGACCTTGTGGATCAGAGCCTTCTGTAAGCTACAGATAGGATAGTAAGGATTTGCCAGCGTGGGCTTGGAATGATTGCATTACTCACAGGTAAATAAACTGAGTTGTCTCTAAGAACAAAAAGAATGGCAACAAGGACTCAGCAACATATGACATTCAGTCTCTAAGCAGCCATTCAGGCTAAAAATCCATATTTGTATTTGTGTTCAGGAGTGGGGAAAGGATTCCATCAGGCCAGCCAGTGTAGCAGGGGTACCTTTTCATACGTACCATGGATAAAGTCATGCCACTAATAAAGTTTGGGTGAGATCACCCATTAGATGCTTTTTTTCCCCCTCAGTTACAGGTTGTGATTTTTGGAAATGCCTTATTGCTTCTAGTTTTACTGCTGTACATGCACACAAAGCAACTGTTCATCCAGCCAGATCCCTCGCCCAAGCAGCATCTGCAGTGTCTCCTATGTTGGCATTTGCCTGCAGGGATGGCAGAGTGCTTTACACGAGGCATGGGGCTTTATGCTCACCTTTTCTGTTGCATGTCCCTTTCCTTTCCCTGGTTTGCACTATCCTACCAGACTTAATCCACAGCCGCAGACGTAAGAGCTTTATCCCATTGCTGTACTGTCCTCAGTGGTTCATCTCGGACTAATCCAGTGTCACTATAAAAACAGCTTTCTCACTTTGCAGAGAGGATTTCAGAAGCTTCTTACTGGATCCAAACAGCAGGAACTGTGTGGTGCCAGAAGCAGGGGCTGTGATGGACCCTTGGCTCCTGGAAATGCAAGAAAACCACTGATGCCTTGCATGTCCTCTAGCTTCTTCCATCTGTGCACCGTTTCTGGAATATGAGTCAGTTCACAACATATTGTGAACAGAGAAAGGAAAATATACTGATTTTTGCTCATGAGGCAAATAAGGTGTAATTCCATAAAGACATAAGTGTATGTATATTTTTTAAAGGGAAGGAATTTCAGTAACTTTAGACGTTCAGATGAGTTCGAAAGGATCTGTGTTTTTGAGTTAGAAATATCAAGATATTGTCACTGATTTCAGTGACAGTTGAAAAACATTAGCATTTATGAGAACTTAAACACTCCTGTAAGTGTTGAGATCAGCATCTAAATCCAACCAAAAATCTTGGGGAAAAGTGATGCTTGCGTTTTGTTGTAGGTCATGTGGCACTCAATCCAAGGAAAGAAGCCGGGAATCCTGACTCTGGGTCCTAAAAAGCTATTTCAGCCAGTTTTCACTTCTATACATAGCAATGGAAAAAGCATCTCTGTGGCCAAACCACAGAGCAGATTTTGTTCAAACCATAGGAGCACTGTGGTGTGTCTGTGTGCTCTCTCCTTCTGGCTCATGAGTGTTTCATGTGGTTAAGGGCTTGGCAGAGGAAAAAATGATTAGGGTGGGCAGCTTGTGAATCTCAAAGCATTTGATTTTTGATTTAGAAAAATATCAGAAAGATCAGATACTTCTAAGGAATTCCTCCCATCTCTTAACTGGAGAAATCAAATTGACAGGTGTGTCATGTAGAGAACTACACTGCAAATTATATCAGAAGTGTCAGGTGGTACCATCTTCTTGAATAAATACGGACCTACTCTGATTATTTGAATCTGTGAGACATTTTCCTGATTTGATAGGAGAGCTGGCAAAGTTCTGAGGGGGAAAAAAACCCTTAACCTTTACATCTTTACTTATTTGGTGTCCTGGTTTTGGCTGAGATAGTTCTTTTTTATTTTTTCTTTTTAGCTTCTAGAGCACTCTATTTTGGAAACTTAATAGTCCTAGAGTTCTTCAGAAGTTTCCTAAATTCTAAAATTTCTGCTTTACTACCCAGGTTTTGCTCAGTCAATGCCCATGTGTCTCAAGTGACAATTCTTACACCAAGAAGGTGCTCCACCATCAGGACCATCATCAGGAGACTCCTGCTTCCTCCACATCCTTCTTCCTAGACATGACTGCAGTTGACATTCTTTTGTTTTGTCTCATTAAGCCATTGTTTTAGAAGTTACTGTACAATTAGTAATTCAGAGTAATAACTTTGAATGAGAAATTATTGTACCTTAGTAGTTAAATCATTGCAGCTGTCCCTTGTTAAACTTTCCTGTAAACTTGTCCACTTTTGGGTTATGAAAGTTTCCAAAAAATAAATGATTCACTGCAAAGTCCTGGTGGGTAACAAAACTTTAGGAACAGGAGTTTTCCTGACCAATTAAATAATGTTTTTAGTGGTATTGGTTCCTGAAAGGCTTGTAGGAGCTTTTTATCTGTGTCAAAAAGTCTGGTGCTGTATTGGGATGGTATCATGTTCTCTGATTGCTCACCGTGTGCAGTCTTTCTGGCTTGACCGTCTTAAAACATCAAAAAAAGCAGACCCTGAATTTATTCTATAACTTCAGGATTTTAGTAAAAGAGTATTTGTTTATCTCTGCCCATCATCTTTCTTAGTTTTTGACATCAATGGTAAATATGGGTGTCAAAAATCTACTAAAATGTTATGTACATGTGAATTGCCCAATTTCTCTAATTCCAAGGGGTAAAGGCAGTTCAGATAAGGCTGTTTCAGTTCTCAACAGCATCAAAGGTATCCTGACATTGAAACTCAGAACAACTACACCAAGCAGCTAGGAGGAGTAGACAGAGTATCAGTGGAGGAGAAGATGGGTAGAAATCCTGAAGAATAGTTTGTTTATTTCTTTCTTTTCAATAAGTGGTTTCAGTGTGTCTCTCACATTTGATTATTGGGCTTTTGGTAGAATCCAGAAGGAGATGGAAATTGTTGAACTTGAGCATTTTGAGGAGAATTCATCAAGAAAGCCAGCAGAGGTGATGATGTCCATCTGAGTAGCAGCTCTCTCCTGACCTCAGGCATTTCTCTGTAATGCTCTCTCTCAACATTGCCCTGTAATGCTCTTACACTCAAGATTGCTGAAGCAACAGGCAGCACCCCGGAAAGTTTCACACCTCTGGGAACTGAGAGGAGAATTAGACCCATCCACCAGCAAGGTGACCCTTTCTGTCTTGAGGCACCTTCAAAGGGGATCTGGAGGTGAAAGGATTACTCTTTATCCTCAGTCTCATCTCTGTGAATAGAGTCCCCCTGTTCTTCTTCACTTGTAAATAAAGTTGTTGTCTAATAATAATCTCTCCTATTTGAACATCTATTTTGCCAGCAGTAAAATGATACCTTTATGCAAATTTACTGGAAATATTTATTCTTTTCCAGAAGTGCTTAAGTGGGTTTAATTGGCACCGCTGTAATGAAGTTAGTAACGCTACAGACTTCTGCTGCATTGTGAGTGTGCTTGTAGAAACAGAGGTGGATTTGATGAATTTGTGCTGCCTTCTGTCCAAAAGCAGGCAGGAAGGAAAAGCAGTAGAAAGACTTCCACTTGTTCATTTCTTAGACTAAAGGACTGTATTTAATTTCTCCAGATACTCATGTCATTAGGTTTTTTCAGTACTTGCTGCTGATAGCTGGAAATCCCATGGATTGATACGGACCAGTACCAAGAATTTGTGAATGATTTGAGGTGGAGATTATTCTTTTTTTTTTTTGGGGCTGTATAACATGATATCAGTAAGAATAGTAATAGGACCCCGTCACTGTATGCAGGGCTTTGTGCCAGGCTCTGTGGGCAAGGTAGACCAAGACCTATCTTCTCATTTTACAGATATCTATATTCTGGCTCTGACATTCATGTGTTTCTCAGCAAGCTGCCAAGAAAAAAAAAAAAAAGAAAAAAGAGAAGTGCAAAAAGGGAAAACTTAAAAGACAGTGAATCATGTCTCAGGAGCTGCTAATGATCGCCCTTCAGCTGCTAGCACAATGCCTGTAAATGCCTATTTAGGAAAAGAGCAACATGAATTCTAATGCCAGTGATCAGCACTCTTATGGTTAGTCGTTACACATGTGGTGTCATTTTGTGAGGTTAAATCACATCTCTTCTTTCTCAACTAAGTGTTCAGAATGATTTTGTCTTTTTCTTTCATTGTTCATTAGTGAAATCAGAAGTGGGAAACAGCTACTGCAGTTGATGTGTGCACACTGTGATAATAGGAAAGTTAGAACAGACTAGACTGTTTCATCTGAAAGGGATTTACAATGATGTTCTGGTCCAACTGCCTGACCAATTCAGGGCTGACCAAAAACTAAAACACTTTGTTAAGGGCATTGTTCAAATGCCTCTTAACCACTGACAGGCTTGGGGCATCAATCACCTCTAGGGTGCCTGTTCCAATGTTTGATCATCCTCTCAGTAAAGAAATACATCCAAATGTCCAGTCAGAAATGAGATATACCTTATAATCCTTTCTTGTACTGCTGCATACTCCCAACCAAATCCATTCATGATTTTTGTCAATATTAGAAAAAATAAAGAGCATCCAAATCCTGTAAACCAGTCAAGAATTATTTAATTTAAATAAACTTGTTGCTAATTCAGAATAGGAACTATTAATCCTTGTTGTTTTTCAAAAACTGATTTTTTTTCTCCTAGGCTTAGACCTTTTTGTGCCAAAAGTCAGTCTTGACTGCTATTTCACAACTTGTATTTTAGAGCTGATCTGTTTCAGTATGTAAACAAGAATTAGAGCTTTGGGCTCATGTTCAACCTCATCAGTATTGTTTGAAAGGCTTGATATTTCCCCTGAAACTGTCTGGGATGGAAGACTCAAAATTGCCCAGGACACTTAGATTTTTCTAATGACACAACACTGAAGGAGGAAACCTCTGTCCCAATAATGTGTCACCAAGAGGTGAAGGGAGATCTGAGGTGGGCAGCTGAGACTTTCTGTTACGTGATTTTTGAACGCTTTGATGGCATGGCTAAAGATGCCAAGTTTGAGATATTTATCAATTCCTAGCATGTGGGTTTGGGTTTTTTTCTAATTTAAAAGAGATATAAGGAGTTGCTCCAGGAAAGTATTGCTGACAGGAATCTGCAGCCAAAAATAATTCAGGAAAACTTAATGCTCCATTTTACCTATAACTAAAGCCATGTGTGTTCATTAGCTCTTCCCTTCATCAGGGCTACTCCTCAGTATAGTCCCTGACTCTGATTGCAGTTAAACTCTCCATGCAGAGAGGTGTTTCCTGTCTCCTTCTCCTTCTCTACTAATGTTTCCTATGGGACACTTCTGTTGCACAGGGGGTGTCCCAGTAAGGTGGATCACAGGTGTGCAGTCAGAGGGAGAACTTCCCTGACCAGGTGTGTTTGGAGAAAGCAGCTCTCCAGCAGTGCCATTAGCTCACAGGGTAGGTTTAATTGGCAGGCATCCCAACATTATAAGGCGCTCTTTTCCCTCCTTTTAGTCCCACTATTACTTCATTCTTTATCATTTTCTTAACCAGAAAAAGAACTAGAAGATGGACATACTTGCAGGTCAAATACCATGTGGAAACATAAATATCCCAGATATTAAACCCAACCTAAAATGACTTTCATTTCAACTGAGGGGATGACTTCTGTGTCTGCTGGCTCTCACTGTACCAGCAGTCAGGTAGCAAGCTCAGCAGTGTCCCACCAAACCACCTGCCTTAGGAGGTGGGATAGCAGGCAGGCAGGCAATTGGGCAACATTTCCTTGCCAATAATGTTCCTGCCGATTTCAGATACATTAAGTGGTGGTTTTTCAGCATAAAATAGTTCTGTGGACACTTCCGTGCAGCTGCTGTTCTGACAATGGTGATTGACAGAAACAGGCTGGGAAACGTGCTCATGGCTCAAAAGAAAGGCTGAGGAAGGCAAACGGTGTGCAAAGATGGGGTGGGAGGAGGAACTGTATAGAGCAGGAATCTGTGAGGGAGTTTTTGTATTCCTAATGCTTTGATCATGTAGAAGCAGCCCCTTTTCAAAGCCCCCTTGACCCTTGTTGCTCTTATTCTTTGGTGGAAAAAAAAACAAACCCATAGACAACAACCACTGCACTAGACTGTGTCTACTGTGTATTTCACTATATCACATGCTACTTTTTTTATTAATTAATTCAATTAATTTCTTCTCCTATCCTTCCATTCTTGCTTATATTATGTTCTCGTGATTGAATAAACACTTTCTATTCTGAGCTCTGAAAGACAATGACACCCTGCTGTTAAACAGACAGGTATGGATTTTGAAAGCAAATCACATATCATTTCTTTCATTAGTGATTTTGTCATGCATAGAGACACATGTCTGAAGATGATTATGGATAGATAAGTACGTACATTTTGTCTATACGTAATGGGCTTCTTTGTGGCACTAAGAAATCCATGAAGGTTTCTATCTGACTGTTAAGAGATGTGGTACCAATCTAACAGAGGGAAATCAGTGAGGATGTTATTTTCACTCTAACAACTGGTTTGACTTTGTAAGTTTTCTTACAAAAAAATGAAAATGTCCCAGCAGTATTTAGTTAAGGGATATTTTGATATTTTGATTGAGCCCAGAATACGAAATCAAAGGAGAGCTTTATTGGCTCAATATAAATAACTTATACAGAGCGTAGCACCCTTCTCTGCTGCATAGGACTGCAAAAGAGCAGTACAGATCTGCACTTTTAATGTTATAACAGAGAACTGTGTAGAACATAGAGGTGCAAAGCTAGATTATTAAAGGTCATTCACAATCTGTTAGTAAGATATGGAAGATTTCCCCAAAATAATATTATCATAGACTATTTTATTTCTATACATATTCTGAACCATATTTGCTGTAAATTTAGGCTTTTAAAAAGTTAATTTAGTTACGTTTAGCCCTATGGAGTGGGTTGCACAAGGACAGCAGTATTTTGTGTTTTAACATGGCAGAGAGAGTGCCCTCTTGCTGTGTGCTTATTCACAGCACAAACTTCATCATTGGCATGTTCATCATAAAATCCTGACAGTCTTTTAAGATGTCTGCTCCCCAGAAGAGTTCCTCAAAAAAATATCAAGGAACAACTTTCATCTTCTCTTTTATCTAAGGTCCCTCTAGGTATTTGCAAAGGTTTATTTGTGCAAATGGTCACCTGATTTCCTCTTTTGATCACTTGGAACAGGGGAATAGTGAGAGACTAGCCTTTACAAATACTTAACTGCTGTTAACATTGGAGAAACTTTCATTAGGAATGAAAAAACTCTGTAGACAATGAACAAGTTGCTGCAAATAACAGACCTGACATGCAGTATTTCTGAATGAATAGTGCATCTAGGTTTTTTGTTTGCTCCTTTCTGGTTTATTCTATTCACAATGGGAATTATGCTATATGGATGGTTAGACTATTGGCAAGATTATTACATAACAACATAATGATTAGATTTTTTTCCATAAAAAATATTTTATCATGGCATATTCCATAGTGTAAAAATTTTGGAGATGCATTCTATTTATTTTTATACAATTCTGAATGACAGAGAGCCCAAGAAAGATATAATTTGAGACAATGTTTGAATTTTAGAGAAAAAAAAATACTTGCAATCAGAGGAAAAGAAATCAATCCCCAAAAGTATGTAGTGCTGGTTTTGAGGCTTATATGGCTGTGTGTCCACCGAGGAAATTTCCTGTTTTCTCCATCCCTGCTTCAAAGTTATCCAAGGTAGGCAGCCTCTCCGAATGAACTGGGATTGTCTTCCTGCACATTTACTCAGCTATCCTTTCAAAGGATGAGTAACACACCTGGAGACCGGTGTCTTGTAAATACACTTGACATCTGTTTCGATAAAACTTCCATTTACCAGTAATCTGTGCCAAGACATCCTCCCTAGTAGCTGTCTGCCGTAACAATTACTGGAGATAGTGTTTAACTGAATGATGGCAGAACGGTTCACTTAGCTCCAGCCTTTTGGCTTTGTTGCTGAAGACCTGGGGCTGCATCTGTGGCACAGTTTAAAGCAGAAAATGGCTTTTCGTTCATTTACTCCCAGGAGGCTGAAGCAGTTTACAAGGTTTATGCATTTGATAAGATCAAAGGGCTGGAGAGTGAAAGAAGCTGTTCAGACTTATTAGCATTATTATTAACTCAAATGACAGTTTATGGTCAGCAGTGTTTTTCTTGATGAATGGTAGGGTGTTTCAACTGCATTCATAAATTCATCTAAAAATGTCTGTGGTACAGGTGATTGACAGCTCTTTGAAGGTTTTAAAAGAGAATGGGAGTCTGCTACACAAAATGACCATGCATCTTGACTGAAGTTTGCCCCCTGTTTTTTCTTTCCTAAGTTCCTTCCATTCTCAAATGTTTTCTTACCAGATGGTCTATCTCATCTTTTTCATCTACAGTCAGAGTAGTAATGGAAAGTTTCCTTAATTTTTAGCTCAAGTGATAACCCATCTTAGAAGCTCAGTTAACATGCCACAAAGCTCACATTGCTCCACTGACTGCTGGGAGAATGGTGTGGCATCTGAATACAAATTATTGCTAACCTGTTTCTGAAATTCACAGAGAATTTAAGCCTACAAAACCAATCAGCATTTCACATCAGTGTGATTTAATTATGATGAATATTTCAAACATTTTAACCAGCATTTTAACACCAAAGCTCTGGACTCTAATTTAGGCAAGTACTGCTACAATTCTTGGTATATACCCCAATCCTGAAAAATTAGAAAAACTCCAAAATTCTAGTATGCATATGGATAACTAAGGGAGACGATATGGATGAGAGGTTGAAAACCCGCTCAGAATTAGGACATATGTACTCAATGTGCTCCAAAATTATCTTCATTGTATTTATTATATACATGGTTTGCTTCTTCTAGAGAAAAATAAAATTCAGGAACTGGCATAATTTCAAGAAGGTGGTACTTGAGTAAATTTGCAAAGAAAATAGGTGCATTCCTGTTGTATTATTGAATCTAATATCATCCTTAAGAAATCAGATGGTTTTCTTTAAAAAAACCAGCAAAACAGTACAGTTACAAAATAAAATTGCTGTGATATTTTTGAATGAGAAAAGCTCTGTGCTTCACATAGTCAAAAGAGCTGAAATGAGATGCATTCAGTTTAGAGATTATTTGCTGTTTTCATAGCTTTTGCTTCTGCTATTGTTTCAACACAAACCAGATTTACCCTATTCTGTTACTGGATGCACAACAATAACATTAGGTCTTAAAAAAATCCTTTTATTTATTGCTGCTTGGCCACCAAATCTTCCCAGATGCTTTTGGTACTGGATTTATTATTAACCTTTTTCAGATAAAATCTAACAACAAATAAGTCAAAAAATTTTAGTCATCTAGACACAGAATTAAAATAGCCTTGACTTAGAGTATATTGTTTTATGTTTACTGTGACTTACCTCCTGTAATCAACTTTCTCTATACAGTCACTATGCTAAATGCTCAGCTGTCTTCTATAGAAGGGACTTTTGACTCCATGTCAGGGTTTCTTGCACTTACTCATTTTTGTGTAGTTTCTCTAGCCTCAGTGAAACACTTTTTCTTTCTTTTCCTTCGTTTTCTCAGCAACTTGAGGGATTCCTATTCATTTTTACCAGGCAGCAAAGGTGAAAGCATCTCTATAACAAAAACGTGTGTAAGGAGAGCAGAGCAATTTGCAGTGTCACAACATTGTGACACTGGTATCACATCACGAGACGCAAACGCTGTGCTCCCAAGGAAAGATCATGCCATGCAGCCACTCCTGGCAACGTGTCAGAACTGCTCCTGACTTGCCTTGTTCCCTGCTGCAAAAGTTACGCGAACCTTCTATCCTCATTATCCAACACTATTAGAATACAGGGCAGTAAAAGGCAAGAGGGAATGGGTGAGATAGAATTTCTGCAGGTTTTTGAGAAAAATTTCCTGTGTCATAGAGGGTTTTCTAGTCTTAGTTACAATGCCCAAAGCAGTGCTCTTTCTAGGGCTTAACTTTCATGATAAACAATTTACTTTTTGGATAGTAGTTATTGGGTATTGATGACATGGTCAAATCCACTTTCAGTATCTGGGAGTGACAGCTCTGCAACTGATAGAGGCAGGGAGGACAATCCAATGAGCTGCTGAGCTCCAAGAACCAAGATCCAGGATTGTGGTGACTGCGGTGTTGTGATTTGTGGGTTAACCATGGACTTTCATTTCATAGCCACACATTGCTAAGGGAGATGCTAGCTTTAGAACCCGTTAAAGGCTCCAGGTAAAGAATGGATGTGAGCTCCTTTCCTGTCCTGAAATTCCACCTTTGCTTTTCATAACAACCACGACTGACCATATAGCCCGTCCTCCTGAGAGGACAGCTCCATTCTTCTGCTAACCTCAGGAAAGTGTTAGTTTACCAGGTCAGCACTGCAGAACAGGCTCACCTAAGTTAGGAGAAACAGCCATGGGCCACAGATATGTCTGTGAATTATCTGCCAATCATCAAGAAAACCTTCACCCTGTATAGTCAGACACATGCTGAATAACTATGGAGTCAAAAGTGTTTGAAAATGCTGCTCTGCACTTCTAATCCAATGGATTCAGAGAGACGGATGGGGATGGTTTTGCAGTGGAGCCAAGAAAGGGATGCATCCCTCAAAGGGTTGGCATGGAAAGGCTAGATACAGATATGCAATCTTGGCAGAAACCAGATCTATGCCTGACAAGCTAGACCTTGCACTGAGGGCTGTGGAGAGCAGTTGAAGTGATTGCCTGGTGGGTGGTTAGCATTTTGTAGCAACAGAAGCTATTTGGCGGGGAAAACTCTTTTTGGTAGTGATTATTTTGCTTAAGAGCTCAAAGAAGGCATTGCTGGCATTAGCTGCTTACCCTGGGGCTCTAGCAGTGCTGCTCAGCACACTTGCCCTCATGCTTGCACCCTTCCCATTCCCATGCTTCAAAACTTAACGTGGGGGGCAGGGTAGGGGTGAAAATAGGAAATGGAGATGGCCTAAGTCTGCAATGCTATAAATCAGCCCCATGACTCTGAATTCCATGAGGTTGACTGGAGCAACTGGTCTATGTACAGCACAGAGGAGTCCCTTCCACAAACAGCAGTGTCAGCAAAGAAATGCTCAAGAGTAACAGTGTGATGAGGGCCAGGCCTCAGCATCCACCTTGAGTTCTTGTCACTGAACAATTTCTAGTGCTTTATTAATTGTGGCTAGAGTGGTACTGCTTAATTAGGTGCATGAGAAGCAGAAAGAAACAACAAGGGACTTACTTGTTTTGATCCGTGGGAATTAAAAAAAAAAAATTGCTTCTAGTATAAATATTTTTAATCCCTGCAGTGATCATGTAGAAGATATCTGTGAAAACCTGATTCTTATTAATCTCAGTTGTTCCCTAGTTGTTGTTCAGCAAACTAACCTAGGGCTATTGAGATTCTTGCCATTAACGGATTCCATAGAAACCAAGAAGCATCCTGCCTTCTCCAGCTAAGAGAAGGACCAGCTTGAATGCCTGTGGTACACCATTTTCTAATCCAAAGGTGGGACCATCGACTTTATCAGTGTAGAGAAGATGGTGTTAATGGTTGAGCTTAGCTGGCCAGTTGTGGGTGTCAGGTATAATTTGTTGTTGAGAACCAGCTCTCGGGAGTATTTGCTCTCCAGTGTACATTATGAACACCCACAGTCCTCTATAAGCACTTGATCTGTTCAGCTGCTTATTCATTCCCAAACAGGTAAAGGTTAAGTGCAGTGATCAAGCCCTCTGTCATCAAGCCTTTCTTATTAGCAGGAGAAAGGAAAACACATTTCTAAACAGTTTGCAATGCTGTATGTTTGAGCAGGATGTGAAAGAGCCTGTCTGCTGTTTTGAGAACTGAAAGGATAGCTCCTTTCACAAGTCATTATATCTCAGTAAGGATATTTTAAAAATAATCAATTGTTTTAGTCTGAGTGAAATAAAATGTCTTGTTGACTTTGTATTGTAAAAGCACCGTTGAGATTTCCCTTCTTCATTTAGATATTTTGGCTGAATTGATTTAACAGGACATCTTTAATGTCTTACTATGAGAAGAGAGAGAAGTGGTACGTGGTTGAGTTTACGCTCTCTGCCAGGATGCTGAGGCTCAGCAGAAATAAGATAACCTCACAAATAAACAACAGATGGCCGATGGCCTAATGCTTTGATTCGGGTGTACATGACAGGGATTTATTCTTTCAACCTGGAGAAGGAGCCTCGGAAAGGCTGAAACTGCAGAAATGCATGACATGCGGACAGACACAGTTTGTTATGGGGATTTGGTCTGAGCAGATGGTATTAGAATACAGATCTATTATTAGGCATCTGCTTCCCATCTCAGTTATATGATGCGTAAGACTTAGATTAAATTCCCCAAGGAATGCCTGGATCACTTACTAATTTGTGCATGCGCATCTCTATTTGTGTTTGAATACAATGGGCTACATCCTGAGCTGAGTTACAGAGATATACATTTATAGAGTGGCAGCAGTGAAACCGCCAGCAGCATCTCATCTGTGTTCTCATTCCACAGAGAACTCCTTAGTGATAAACTAGTAGTTAAGGGTTAGTACTCAAAACAGTTTCTGTGCTGAGTGAATGTGCATGGATCCACACACTGAGAAGGCAGCAACATGTAAATGTTCTCTTAGACCTGCAACCAGGTAGAAACAATATAGATTAGGATTTATTTCTGCTTTATCTCCTTTTTCCTTCAAGTTAAGTTACATCATGGTATCAGTACTATGGATGCCTTCATGCCAGCCTCTGCTGGCCTTAAGGGAGGAGCTATTTATTCTAGGCTTTGAAAGGAGGGCTTCAAAGCATCTGCAGTAATGAAAATGTCATGTCTTGCAACAAGCCAAATAATTTAGGGATTTTTGAACTCTGCTTTTTATGCTTCCCATGTGAACAATATGAAGCTGATCAGCAGAGCCCAATGGCTTCCTGCCTTGAGGGACCAACCTCCCACTGCCCCACCTGCACCAGGTTTGAACTCAGTTCATGATTCAGCAGCAAGCCCACGCAGCCTCCCCCTGGGGGGTGCCCTGACAGGGTTACATGCACTAATGGGAAGGAGCAGTGGCCCTCAGCAGTACCTCAGGCCGGTAACCTGCTTTGTAGCAGAGAGCTGGACCTGCCCATAGCTGTCTTGCTAAGAACAGCCCAGGCTGGGTCAAGGACCTGTGTTTCACCAGCACCCCCGCACTTCCTTCCCTCACTGCTCCACTCACCACAAACTTCATGCAGGGGGAGGACTTTGAGCTCTGGATCTCCCTTAACTAACACTCCCACTCGGAAGCCTTGGAGCGTGAGACAGGCATCCATGACACTGCACAGCTCTCCCCCGACGGTTATGGCCGAGCCCTCACAAAGGCAAGAGGACCACAATTTCATCTGCTTAGGACCACAATTTCATCTGCTTGGCCCTTCTAAGGGACAGATTGTGTGGAGGTTGAGGCAACTAACCCACATAATGAGAGAAAGCATTCCCAAGCCAGCATTTCTGTCCCTTATCTTTGAATATTTAGTAATAAGTATGTTTTAATGCAGGAAAGATGCTGCCCTAGATGTGTCTCAGTTATAGCTGGGGTTGTTGTGTTAGCTACTGGGTTTCAGCGAAGGAAGAAAAAGATACTGAACTTCAGCTTCAGCAAAGTGTCTCTGATAAATATGTAAAGCAAAATTCTGATTACATCAAAGAAAATAATGTATCTGTTAAGCTCTACTTCTCTGAAGCAATTTCAAGCTAGTGTAAGTTGCTTTATTAATAAATAAATATACAGATTTAACAAGTAGTTCTCCCTCCTTACACAGAGAATCTAAGGAATTATATGTAACCACTGAAGTAATTCTTCTGCCTTCGAATTCCCACCATTTTCTGCAAAGCAAAAAATTGCAATTTTTGGCTATCCTTGTCAAGTTTATGATCTTATTTATGATCCAAGCTGCTGCATTTAGGAATGAGTGTATATTACCCAAGTTAAGAGTGTTCAAGTGTGAACAAGGTCTTACATATGATCCAAATTAAAGCGGAAGAATAAGTGCTGAAATTCAAAAATTTACCCAAAAGTTATGTTCTTGCTGCCATGATGAGTGAGCCTGCATCCTAGGGCTGCTAATGCAGGTCAGAGGCTCACCCTTTCCGGCTGAAGTCAATGTCCAACTCATCAGCTATCCAGTTCTTCAAAATACATCAGGATGAGGGTACTATGTCATTGAAACCATCCAAGTACGAGATTTCTTGTAGAGTTTAGGGGCTGCACATCTGTTATGATGACTTTGCTGATCAACCTGAGTATACAGTCACTGTCAGCCCAGGATTTAGTGGTGTACATAAGCTTTGTCAGACCTACAACCACGTAAAAGCCCATGTCCTCCTTTCTTCAGTCAGACAAGAATCCCAGCTACTCCAGACACTGCTCATAAGGTGGAAAGGAAACTGGACACCATTTTTTCCATTTTTTCTCTGACTATAAATCAGTCTGGCTCAATTAAACCCAGTTTATATAATTGCATGAGAACAGCCATATCTCTTTGATCTATAGAGTGGTTACAGCCTTATTTAATTGCATGGTACTTCATTTTTGCTGACTACTGAGCTGGTCTCCTGAAATGCTAGAAGACAGATGAGGCATTGCAGTAACATAGTTAAGTTCTCTGAGGAAAGTTTTCTTTCTAAGAACAGAGTAGAAGGAGATGGGTGGAGATCAGACATCCCAGTAAACCTCTGCGGGTGGGGAGGGGAGTTAATAGCTAGGGGACTAGTCAAGCTATTTCAGCCCTGAAAAAAATTCAGTGGCAAAGGCCATTGCACTGATCCAAAAAAATGCTGTGGATTATTAAGTTTTGCATTTTCACTTTCAGTACTAAGAATCATTCTAAGTGGAGAGAAAAAATAAATAGAAAAATGAGAAAGGAGAATAAAGCCCCTTTCATGAAAGACATGTAATGAGCAGAGAAAATTGCCTCTTTTCATTACAGCCTTAAGCCTGACCTCATGCTCTGTCTCACAAGCTGTATTTTTCATTATTATCCTCAGAAATATCTTATATTCCATGTGCTTATTCTTCCTTTTGAAGAAATTCAGACAATGATGATGATGACGGTGGTGAGGAACTCTTTTCTGGGAGCTAACCTGTGGCCATCCACTCAAGGCTTCTAAAGAATCCAAAAGGATTTCTCTCCCAGAATTTATAGTTAATTAACACTTTTCACCCTCAGCTGATGATATTTCAGATGGAGTAAATTGAATCTATCATTGCTCAAGTGGAACTGTCAGACACATGAACCTCAGATTTCTTTCATTAAAAAAAAGAAAAAGAGAATAAATTTTATGGATAGATAAAGAAAGTAGGAGTCTACCCTAGCATAGGTTGCAGATGGCATAAAGAGCAAATGTCAATCTTGTATTAATCTCCAGCAACAATTGTTTCACATTAAGCTTAAAACTTGGCAAGAGCATTGTATCCAATTCTCTCAGTATTTTACTGAGGTGGTAGAAGCTGAGCGGGAAGAATGCCAAAAGTATTTATCCTTCCTTCACAAAGTTAAATAGAATCAATCTTGAGTACAGCATTAGACTTCACTAAAAGCAGGGCCATTTTGAAAAATGAAACTCATTGATGTAGCTAAAAAATTAGTGACATAATGCCATATTCCAGTAAAGAGATCTAGAATGACTAATTGTCCAGAAATACAGATCGAAATGAGGCTGAATGAAGAGAAAAACATCAAAATTTTAAAAATTTCTAAATTCCTTCATTTTCCTTTTATAAATGGGAGTCAAACAGCACTACCCACAATTCTTCAACAGCATGCACCATTTTAGGAGATCAAATCTGAGTTGCTTACCTGTCATAGTCCAGAGGCTTATTTATGAGCTGATGTTTCGCAGGATGGGGGGGTTTTTTGTTTGTTTTCCTGTGTATGTGTGGCCCACATTGCTGAGGGTGCTGCTGTGCATTTGGATGGGTTAAAAGAGTTTCTAAAGCAAATAATTAAGATTTTATGTAGCGTTATATTATTGGCTCATCTCATTATCGTCATCTGTAGATTTTCTTGAATCTTATTTCTTCATTCTTTTCTTCTCAATCTCTCCTCACAATAGAGAGTTTCCAGGTTCTTGACATCTCAGCTTGGTTGTTTTTGTGAAACTTAGTCCTAGTTTTTTTATTTTATTTTGGAGGTATTTTTTCTACAATATTGCCTTGTATTGATAGTATTCACTGATTTTTAAAATGTTTCACTTTTCCCTCTTTCTTTTTTTTTTTCAGAAAAAGGAGATTCAAAATACAATATTCTTAGCCAATGAAATAATTTTTCTGTGCAGTTGTGTTTTCTGACAAAAAATTCTTTATTGACAATCAAAAATAAAGGAAGAAAAAAAAATAAAATTTAAGTTTTCTTCCCAAAAGCTGAAAGCTGCAGTAATTTCAAGTGTAACAAGCATAACTTCAGAGTAATTCTGCCAACTTGTACCATTGGGGAATTTGAAGAAATGTGACGGAGGCTAAACCTTTTTTTTTATGCTGATCTGGTTCAGTTGGGCATTGCTTGAGTATGAACTCTCAAACCTAAGATGGGCAGATCACTTACCCAAAGTTGAATAATTTAAGAATTTCAGGTGCTCCTAAGAAATGTGGTTTGAAGAGCTGACATGTTTTCAAACCTTGTTGACACCCTGCGTCTTAGGCAGAAGTTGACAAGACAGAGCTTCTGCTCTTCCAAGTCTCTTTTATGTGGTCTTGAAAAAGTAAAATCACCTTTTCTACTACTGTATCTGTCAAAATGAAATATTTATCATTAGACGAGATACCTTATCCATAATTTTAGGGGTGGAAAGAAGGTAGCAATATATCTCATGGGAGATTAACGCATCCAAAGAGTCTAGCAAGGTTAATTCTCTGCATGTGCATCACTGCCTCTGAATGCAAGCTTTGTAATTGAAGAGGGAAGACCTTCTTTAGCAAGTGTTTTCCTTATTGACATGATCATTTATTGTTTATTCATGTCACTATAACAGGGAAGACCTATTTTCCTCCAAGGAGGCTATTTATACTGCTTTCTAATTTTCCATTTCAATGGCTTTATGACTTGTCCTTCAGGTTTGCTGAGTTTTCTCTGCTAGAGGAATTTTCCTCCACTTGTAAGCAGAGGGGCACAACTTGAGAAAGAATACAACGTACATCTTTTTATTCCAATTACAGCAGGTAAAAAAAAGCCTCAAGAAGTGTGAGTGGGCCTTCTGTACATGCTGCAGAAGTCCTGCTGGCCAGTCAAGTGATTTAAGCCTCAATGAAAATAGGCTTAATGAAAGTGGAAGGAGTAGGAATGCAAAGCTACCCAGAGCAATGGATTCAAAGATTTTTGCATCTATTTTGCAGGTACAATACAGGCCTGTGCTTGTTTGGGCTTGGCAAGAGTGAAAGACCCCATGGGCTGAGTCTTAGTGACACTGTGGTTGAGGAATCCAGCTCCCTAACAAATGCTAACAATTTGTTTCACTTTTTCAGCCAAGTGCTTCCTGTAATTTCCCATGACAGAAAACTGATACACGTAAGAAAAATTAAAGATTATGTCCTTTCTTTCGGGGACCACTGTGAGCTCGAAGCACACAATATCTGTGTAGGTCCAAAATAAATAAAATTCTGAATGTTCAGGGAATTCATTACTGTTTTGTTTTGGTGGTTTTTTTAGGATTTACAACAAGGTAGGGCATTGTTCCGCAGAGTGAAAGTAAAGTGCTTTTATTGAAAACACTTTGTAAAGGTGACTAAGCTGTTTCATAGTACACTGCTAGCTTTCTGTATGGAAAGTTAGGGCCAGATCCCTCATTTATAAACTGTACTGTCTGCAGCTTGGGGCACTGGGGACAAAAAGTCACAGCCACTGCCCTCATCATCACAGTGGCCACCTCTTTGGTCTCTCATGGGCTGCAAAGATTTCTCAAGCTAGTTTTCATTACTCTGGCTGAACAAACTTTTGGGCTGCTTCAGGATCTGGACACTGCAAAACATAATGTGAATTTCTACTCTCCACTGTCCTTTCACACATCACACAGAGAACTGAGAAGGCCACTCAGGTCTCTACTCCACATGAAGTTTCAATAAGAGCTATGTTTATTTACTCTTTGCATGCTTTGTTAGTGGATGCAAAGCAGTCCATGAACAATATTTTTATCACAGAATAATATGTTAGGGAAGGGAACCTGGAACTCAGGGGGACTTTAGAACAACCTCCTGCTTAAAATGGAGCAGCTATGAGGTTGCATCAGCTTAATCAGGGCTTTATCTAGTCAGGTCTTGAAAAATTCCAAAGATGGACACTGCTTCAATGCTTGCTTGTCCTCGTGAAAAAGTCTTCTCTTGTATCCGACTTGAACCTCCTGATTTATTTATGACAATCTTTTTTGTTATCCCATCCTACTCTTTGATAAAGAGCCTGATGTTGTCTTCTCAGTTACTTTTTTGTAGGTATTAGCAGGTTAGGACCCCCTAAGTTTTCCTTCTCCATCCTCACCATGGGTATCCCAAAATGTTGCTGAGTATTCTCCTTTAAATTGTCTCAATGTTGCTGAGTATTCTCCTTTAAATTGTCTCAAACCAGGAAGATGCGTGTAGGCAATATTCCTTCTTTAGTCATTGGTGTCACAATCAAATAATGCCAAGGTTTTGGTTACTGTTATGTTATTGTGTCAATTTATTTCATAATTAGACACATATTACAAAAAATATTTCCCTCCGCCGTATGATGTTAAGCACTACTAGAGTGACCCAGAAGTCTGTAGGCACTCATCAATCTAGCTCAGTTCCCATGTTTAGTCAGATGGAAGTTCTCTGTGATTCAGTCTTATCTTTCCAATATGCAAACTTTGTTGACTGAAGCCTCAGAGGCAATGGTTCTCTGCCTCAGCAACACACTGTTAGTTCCACTGTTTCCTTAGAAAGGTGGTGGGAATTGACACAGAATTACCCATTCGCTCATGGGACATAACATCTGCAAAGGTCTGAAGGCAATTTTACTTGCAGGACCATGTTTTTGAAGATTTTGTTACAATTATTTCAGGAATAGGGTCTTGTCTCTCCACTCAAGAAATCTATGTATGAGTTAGGAGGTGTGCTTTCAATTCTCTGTTCTACTATCGATTTCTTTTTAGACTGCATAAGTATAAACAACAGGGCTTTTATCTAATCTTTCCTTATAGACAAAGAAAGCAAGCAGGCATTTCCAGGGAATGATCAATTGCTTCCTAAACCAGACACTGAGAACAGTCCAGCCCTATAAGCCCCTCCTTATGTCTAATGTCAGAAAAACCTCATTTACTAGCTTAGGTTCACTCACCTGCATTTCAGACTTCTCAAGTTAGGTGAGATGAATTCTACTCTGAGTTTTTCTGAGCCTCAGTTCTTGGCTTTAAACTTGTCACTGTGTCTCAGGAGGGATTAATTGAAAGGATAAGAGCCTTAGGGGTTTTGAAGTATCCAGTGCCATGTAGAGCTAGGGACTGTGGTTTAATTACATATATGCATCCATTAAGGTATAGATAAAATAGAAGTGTGGGGTGAAAGCAGCACAAAGACTGTGATGGAAGATCTGTAGCTGAGGTCCTTTCAGAAAAAGGCACAACACAACTCCCAACTTCTTCCTTCAGAGAAGAGCCCAGAGAAGGTGACACTGCCTCTCCATGCAGGTGAATCTGCCTCTCATTAGCAGCACTGGGCTAAAAAGGAGGAACCAAATTAATGAAACTTAGAAATTCACCTCAGCTTCCTCAGTTGCAAATCATGCTTTAAATTTTTATGTGGAATAGTGTGATGGGTATAATGTACGATTCCATTTCAGGTAATTACATTCTCCCTGCTTAAAATTCTCACTGTAGTTTCCACTGGGAAAATGATTCTTCATTTCTCCCTCCTGCACCCCACTGGGTAGGTACTATTGCTGCCAGAGAGCGGCTGCTGTGCGCCACCCCCGTGCCCTCCACGTACATACATATACAAATTGTGGTGATGTTAGAATGAGCCCTGCATATGCAGACTTTTGTCCTGCCTGCGACTGAAATTGGTTGGAATTGCCTGGGTGTAGCTGAGAGCAATATCTGACCTGCAGTTTTCAAACCACAGGGGATGAAAGAGGCTGGGAAAAAGTCAGTGCTACAGTCAGACTTTCCATCTAGAGAACAACATTTTATCAAGTATCCAGAATCATATAATTCTTCTTCATTCCCCAGTGAAGAAGATTAATATCATTTGACGGATTGTGAGACCAGATAATCTGAGGCCAGGTGGGGTGAAGTGACTAGATGGCTACCAGGCAGTGTGAAGAGTCATGTAAATGCTTGCAATGTAGTCTGGGCTTCTCAGGAAGCTAACAGCCTCCCACACGGATTACGTGGTTCTACCAAAGGTGATTTAATTGCTCTGTTTTACTGGGCAAACAACCTAGGAGAGCTCATGCAGTCACTGCCTGTCGAAGGAGTAGCAGCCAGAAACAGACAGGGGATAGCTTGTCTTAAAGCTTCAAACCAAGCTGGCAACACTTTTTAGCTAGGAATTGAGACAATAGGAAGACATGGCTAAAAGCCAAGTGGATGCCAGCTTTTCCCTCTTCTGCCAAATCCACAAACAGAGCAAGCCTTATTCTGTGCCCCTCAAGGCATGTTACACAATACATTTGAGTTTAAAACTCTCTAGTCACACATGGGGTTTTGTTTTTTTGGTTGGTTTGGGGCTTGTTAGTTTGGCTTGGGGTTGTTTTTTTTTTGGGGGGGGGGCAGAAGATGATGGATGCTCTATTTGGTTTGGAGGTTTTTTGGTTGTTTTGGTTGGTTGGTTTGGTTTGGTTTGGTTTTTGAGCTGCTATGTTTATATTCCCAGGCAGCTGCCACACTGTGATGCATGTTAGCAGTCCTGGAGCCTGCTTCCTCTTGGCATGAAACGAGCCAAGACCCAGGTGTTCACCTGCAGACTGTATTGCTTTGTTCTTCTACATCCCTACAATCGATCTGTTTCCCTCTTTTTTCCTCTTCCTGTTTTTTCCTCTTCCTCTTTCTTCCTCCTCCTCTTTCTTCCTCCTCGTTCTTTCTCCTTCTTCTTCTTTTTCCCTCTCTCTTTTTTCCTGTCTCCCTCTCTCTCTCTTTCTCTCTTTCTTTCTCTCTTTCTCTCTCTTTCTTTTTTTTTTTAAATTCCCTTGCAAATGCTTCCTTCTCAAGATACATTTACATTTTATTCATGACTCTGTCAGGATTAATTTCAGCGCTTCATGCTGCCTGTGACTCCTCATGTATAATGAATGAAGCAGCAGCTGGTGCAGCTGACAGCCTGGGCACTCCAAGGGCATATACATACCAGCATCATTGGCAACTTCCTACCAGGAAGGATTTTAATACCCCTGCTGTCTGAAATGCACTTCTGGCCAGGGCATGCTTTAGGAAAGGATTGTGGCAGCTCTAAGCAGAAGGTACTTTTCAAATTACTTTCTTGTTGTTTATCTATGTGCATCGATAATGGTGCAAAGGCCTTGGCTCCATCACTGTCTTAAGGCTGTAAGATGTAGTGTCTGGACTTGATTACCTTGGTGAAATCCTGTGGAATTACTTAGCCATCTCATTACTGTAAGAAACTAATCCTGGATCTGGAGTAGCATACAGACACAGCCTCCGTTTTCCCTTTTAGATCACACAGAATAACTTCATTATATCATAACTCCCCAGGGGCCGGGGATGCTTTCACGCTGAATATGCTCTCAGAGAGTCAAAATCTGATCCCTGATTCTGCCACTGGGTTCTTGAGTAGCCTTGGCATGTTGTTACCCTTTGATGTTTCATGCTCTTCACATTCAAAACAGGCATTAATATTTCTGTTTTCCTCCAAGTATTTTGCCTATTTAGATTAGAAGTATCCGTAG
The DNA here is from genome assembly GCA_013398955.1 of Callaeas wilsoni. NCBI lineage: Eukaryota > Metazoa > Chordata > Aves > Passeriformes > Callaeidae > Callaeas > Callaeas wilsoni. The sequence continues at coordinate 654,316 of VWPU01016066.1, forward strand.
AGGAGTGTATTAGATGTTTGGACGGACCCTAACACTGACATCTTGATCTTCCTGGAAGTTTTTGGTTGAGCCATAATAAGAGCAATTATAATAATGAAACGATGTTTGCTGGATTCCTAATTGAATTGCTCCCTCGGCCAGGCACAGCACTTACAGACAAGCAATATAAGAACTGTAGAAGTTATCCCAACAGTTAGTGTTTTGTCTCTTTTTTAAATGATGGAAAAATCAAGTTTGAGGTAATTTGTAAAAAGGCATTTCAGGTTAATCTTTAAAGATATCAAAAGACCAACATTTCTAGATGATCAAGTTTGCTTGTGTTTCAATATTTCTAGTTATTATGACTGCTTTAATTTTAACTCTGTAAATACTTTTAACATTTCAGCTTCTCTGCAATGTTTGGGTTGTAAAGCAACATACAGTATGCCAGATTGTCATCTCGGAATTGAACTCTATTTTCAAACCATGTCAGGCAAAACCTCAGATGGCAGAACTCTCTTCCATCTTCACATTCTCTTGTGAATACAGCTCGCAAGACAGGGATGTAGAATCCCTCCTAGCATCATGATTAACTATTATCTGTCTTCTGGTTCATAAAAGTCATACTTCTTAGGAAAAAAAAAAAATCTGTTTTGAGTCTTATAAGATGGTGTCATTAAGATGTCTTCCAAAATACTGTGTAAATATTACAGTCTTAGTTAATAATTAAATATCTAATTCCAGAGAAACTGGACAGATTAGCTAGGTGAAAAACTATTCATCCAAGGACTAAGGTTCTGTCCTCTGACTCTTGTTGACTGATTTTAACACTGACAATTTGACAAATGAAAGCGTTTGCTAATTTTTCACAGGTGAGGAAAATGAGGCCTATGATGTGCAGATGGTTTGTCATAGATTCAGTCACCAGAAAAACCAGGATCATCCCTCAGAGGGATTCTTAGTCTGCAGCACTGCTCACAGTCCAACACACTTGGTTGGCATCAGCCACCTGAAATAAATAGTGAGGTGCCACATGGCACAGAGAACACATCTTCAGGATGGATTTTGCAGAGAAAATGGTTCTGGCCCTTCACTCTACCCACTCCTGTAGGAGAATGCAGGACCAATATTCCTTACAGTGTTTGAACACACAATGTTTTCCAGCTCATTTGTCCAGTACTTTGTTAAAGTAGTTACATCCAATTACTGTAACTTCCACAATTTCTCCCTTCTTACAGTTCTTCTGTACTTGCATCTGCTTCTTTCGTTTTCCTTATGCTAGCTGAAGACAATGCAAGATAAATTTTGCCTTTCACAAACCAGACATCTCTTCAGTCAAGAGGTTTGGATTCATCCAGATAAGCTGTCACTTATGTAATCCTTCTTAACTTGACTGTTGTATCCTTGCAGTTTTGTAAACAAAACAGGTCTAAGAGAATTTATTAAACAGGAGAATTCAGGTGCTGGCAGCTCAGAAGACTCTATTTTCTTCTTTACAGATTCTAATTTTTTTGATCCAGAATGGTTGTGATCAAGACACTAACCAGACCTGATCCCTTATGCACCGAGTTGTTCATCCTTGTGATTATCAACTGCACAGTAATTCCCCTTTTGTGACCCTTTACATGCTGGCTGTGGTCCAAGCTGTACATGTTAATACATTTAAGATACAAATTCTAAAATATCTCCCATTCATCTGGGTACTGTATTCTTTATTGGCTGTCATAATGGTATGTGTTGTTGCTATGCATGGTTAAACGTCGAGGGACTGTTCTGCATTTTTGTGGATGTTGCTATTTTCTGTGCTGTGTTTCCTGCTATAGAAACATCTAGATTCACGATTCCCAAACTTGTGAAAGCCAAGCCTTTACTTCCTCTTAGGGAAATAAAGCCAGTCACACATATCCTGACTCCCACAAGACATTGAAAAAGACTGTGCATAATCTGCTTCTTGGACCTTCACATCCCCGAGTGCAAGATACCTTTGTTTTTCTTGTTTTTGGTGTCTGTCATTAACATGCCGTTACAGAAAGTCATGAGACCCCAGCAGAGGGGTAAAAATAGCCCTAGAAGCTGAGAGGGAATGAGTGTAATGCAATTCTTCTAACTTTCAAATTCTAACATGGCAAGGTCATGGTGCTGAGTGCCTCTGAGGATCTTCATTGTATTTAATGTCTTCCTTACCCTACAGTAATTTATTTAGGTGTATTTGCATGGTAAAGCCGCAGGTTATTTGACTGCTTGATCCCAGCGGCAAGGAAATAAAATTGTTCATTTTCCTGTCATAAAAAATAATCTAAAATCTTGGGAATATTCATGATCATATTTAGACAAAACTACTTGTCAAGAGCACAGTGGCTGTCTGGACTCTCCTTTCAGTATCTACCTGAGCCTGGGAAGAAGCATGGCTCAAACCCTGGGGTTGCCTATGCCATTAAATATTTCTTTGAGCAAGGAGAAGACAAGAAGGCATGCCTGCTGATCTCAGTTCTGATTCTGCTCCCATTTGCTCAGTTTGCTGTAGTGTTCAATGCAGGGTAGCTTATTCTTTTCTACCTTTGAAAGAGCAACTGCAGAAACTTGCTCACCAGTGGCAAGACAGTGGGTGTCCCAAAGCTTAGCTAGAGGGGCTGAGCAAGCCTCTCGTGTTGCTGGCTGGGAACCAACCAGACTTGCCTTGTGCTGTCTCACAGGTTAAAAAGGTTCTTTATTGTGCTCAAGGTAGCAGTAGGGACATGCACAGTTGGTTCCTTCAATCTAAAATCTTGGTTGCAAATCAATTGAAGGGCCCCCTGACACCTGGATCTCTGGTATTTTCTCAGTCCAAGTCACCAAAGAATACACAGAAAAATACCTTGTTTTTCAATTAAATAGCATGGTTTCATGCAGAGAAGAGTCAGAACTAAGAATCGAGAAAAAAAACTCTTCTAGTCCAAAGGCTGGTTAGAAGAACCAGGCAATAGGAATGTTTCTATAAGCTTTACCTGAACTGTGTCCCATGCTCTACCAAAAAGCCAAGGTGATAATTGCCTTTGTCAGGAATGAATGCTATCTTCATTCCAAGGCATTTCTTTCAATAATTTGTAAATGTGAAAAATACTTAAGCCTCCCCAGACAGTTCCAAGTTAGAAATTATTTTCCAGGGACACTTTGGGAACTTCTTGTCTCCCCACTTGAGTGAGTTTGTTGTTCTCCTGCTTCACATTAAGGAAAGAAGAAATGACATGTTCACTGACAAAAGAGTGTCTCTTTTAGTGCTACTTCTAAGTCTGTAGAAGAACAGTTCCCCAGGAAGCAATCTAATTCTGGCTGGAAACTGGATGCACGTCTATGGCTATATCCAAATATCTATTTTAAAAGTAACATTTATTTTCAGTTTGCTATCAATCTCTAATCCAAAACATTATAGATGGAGCAAATTTGGTTCAGTAACGCTGAGATTGCTATAGTTCAGGATTTTAAAGAGTGCCGGGAAACATTCCTGGGCTCCCAGATCTAATTGTTCATACTGTTACATTGCTGGAAAGGGCCCTGCAGGGGCTTTGGCTTGTACACTCTCCCGGATGCTCACTCAGATGTTAGCAGGGGCCACAAGATTCTCTCAGTAGGTAGCCAAGATTAATCTACCCTGTTGAAAGGATGAGGGAATTCAACAGTACAGCTGTACGCCAGTCTGTAGCTGTTCTCTTCGGTGCTAAAGAGAGTACTGGCATAATTAATTTATGAGCATGAGAAGCAAAATCTCTATATCTACACATATAACTGCTGGTTTTTTCCTTTCTGTTTTTCTCCAGAGTAGACTAGGTTATTGCTGCATACAGGCTTTATTTGCTCTTACATACAAGATTTTGAATTCAGAATAATAAGACAGAAATAAGTGCAAGTAATCTTGATGGCCCAGCGGCAAAAGAGATCAGAGACATAGGAGGAATTTTGTTTCTCTTTTCTTAAACTAGAATCTAACTAGAACTAGAATCCATAGTTACTGAGGATCACTTTACCTATGAAACATCTAAACATCGGACCAATACCCTCAAATCACCCATTTTCTGCAAAGTGCTTTTTATCCAGATATTTAGATTCAGTAACAGTTTATTGAGTAAAAGGAGACTGCAGGCAGTATTTCTGCAGTCAGTATTTGGAGAGCACTTGATTGCATTAGTACTTGTATATGGTGTGTTACATAAGCAGAAAATGATTAAGACACATTTGTTGAACTGTAACAACTGTTGTTCTTGCCAATAATAACAGCCACCATTATGCATGCGAAATGCAATCAGCCGCTGTGCTTCAGGGTGTCAGCTGATGGCTTCTGCTGCTGAAGGTGTGCAGGGCAGGGTCAGAAAGCAATTCTCTGTCCTTACATATTGCCATAACCCAAGGGTTGAAGAAAAGGTGGACATGACAAATTGCTGGTCTTACAAAGATTGGCATACTTTGCTCAGATCCAGGTTAAGTTTTCCTTGGTTCTTCGTCTGTGTGACTAGCACCTACTAAAGACTTCCTTCTCTCTTGGTGCTTGCTGTGTCCTAAAGCATCTTTCAGAAAACTGAGGTTGCCTCTGATAGGCAGCCAGACCTTGTTTGTAGCATGCTGCAAAAGTCAGTGAATTAATAACAAAGGGTGACTGTTCATGGGGCAGAATTATGGAAGAAACTGGAGCAAGATGAATGTCAATATAGCCTTCAGTTAGCAGTTTCTCTTCCCTGAGCTGTCAGAAAAGTAATTGTGTCTCCGATTAACCATTTTTTCCCAGAGCACCTACTGGGAATATCCTAAGTGTGTACTCTCTCTTCCTATAAGGATAACGCTTATAATAATGTCGTGCAGGTCCACATGCGCACCCTGCCACCCACCTTCTCCTCCAGGACTTGTCCAAGCCAGCCACCAAGGCAAGTCAGTCAGCGTTTTTTTTCTCTGTGGATCATGAAGATAGTCACAGTCCTACTTTAACATACACCAGCACCAAGAGAGCTTCTGCAGCCTAAGTCCAACTTTACACCAGAAAAAGAGTGAGCAGATTCAGGCCAAGCAACTGTCTGAAAGTGATTAGAAGCAAATGGGATTTGGCAAATACTGAGTTGGCAGGAGGAATTAGAGAGCAGCTCTTCATCAGTAGGTTCCCCATGGCGCTCTGAAGGGTCATTGTGTGTACTGACGGGATTCTCATGTTTTCTTGCTTCCTCCTTCCCAGAGGCATTTTGGGAAGGAAGATTATTCTTTGCCACATAATCACTTCTCCCCTCCCTCTCCCCACAGCACACCCTTCCTTCACAGGTTTGTTTATCATGCCAAGCCACAATGCGGGGTTTTGCTGTGCTGTTTCTCCTCTGCCCCCTTTCTCTCCTTACATAAATTTTTGTTGCAGAAGCAGAGCCTCGAGGGATTTTTGATCAGTGAAATACTCGGGGTTTCATGAATTGCTTCTGCATTTAATAGGATGCTAGCAAGGAACTGAGGGAATGCTAATGGAGTGCTGGAGGAGGAGGTCCTGCTTTAGGTTTATCCTCACAGATCTCTCAGGCATTGACAGGAAGAGTCTATAATTCATTACTGTGATAGAGGCATCTTCCTTTGCTGAAAGAAAGAGGTAGATGCTCAAGAAGCTATGGAGTCTGGGGTGATTCAGCCTTTTTTGGACATTTTCTTCAAACTGTAACTGATCTAAGCAAATTTCTCTGGCTGTCTAGGCAATGGCATTGGTCACATTGGGGCCGTATGGTGCATCTGAAGACTATCAGATCAGACACATAACCAGGGATTTGAACTATGCCTAAATCACTATATTCCATGCATCTTAGGAGTTAGAAATATTTAGAGGTATAAGTTCAGTCAGAAAAGTTATTAGCATGGGGGCTTTGGTGAAATTTGAGTCATTTGTTTCTGAGATTTGTTAAATTATTGATGGTTGTGGCTGTTTTTTAACATTAGCAGAGATAAAGTTTTCTGTGAAGAATGAGATAAGGGTCAATAAGAGGAATTACGTGTATGGGGAAAAAACTAGAAAAACAAACAACATTCAGACTGCAGAATGGGTATTCTTCAGGCTACTGAAGAAGAGAGGAATGCGACAGCATAAAAGGAAGTTTAATTTCAAAAAGCTAGAACAGCTTCAAGAAGGCAACAGGATTTTTCTGCAATGGGGAACGCAGTTCCTCAAGACAGAAAGACAGGCTGCTGTAGAGCCATGGGTATTTCAGTCTGGCAGTGTGACACACAGGTGTGGCATAGTCCCCCATAGCAGTCAAAAGATTTCCATGGCTGGGATGCAGCTCTCCATATTTCTTCTCAACTCCTCAAAGCCTGGCTTTGCTGGCTGAGGCTGTCCTGGGTCAGGATCTTGCAGGTGGAGTTGTACATACCAGACCTGACTGCCAAATACATTTGTTTTACAGTTCCTGTATGCTGGAAGTGGATAAGTTATCCATGGGTGTAGGTGTGAACATGCACTTATCTCTGCTAACAAATTTCCAGGGGTTGTCAATCAATCTTTGAGGAGTTTATCTTGTTCATACATTAAGCTGTCTGGTGAATTATCAGAGTCTGGTTTTGCATGCTTCAGCTGCAGACGACAAACACATTGAGCAAATTCCTAATGAACTGATTACTTAGCTTAGCATTAAACTGCCACATTTAACATCCTTCAACCCTCATAAACATATTGAACTACTAAAAGGATTATGGCTGCCAGGTTTGCTGTGTCATTACTATAAATTAATCTAAGAATTTAATCAAAGATACCACCAGAAGCAAAACAACAGAATGAGGTCTTGAGATAATAATATTTAACTCAGAGCAAAAAAAAAATTTTGTACTGAGAGTTCATTTTCAAGAAGATTTTTTGTAAGTAAATGTAAAGGACACAGGTGCAATATTTCCCCTACATCTATATGCAAAATTATATACTGTGCTTGGAAATTTTTGGCACATTTTCTGATGGCTTTTTTCAAATTTTCAAACATCTTGTTTCAAAGTCAGGAATGAGGGGGAAATTGGTGGACTCTTCGAAATCAACAGTAAAAATTTCACAGACACTAGATATTTCAAACCTTAGTATTGATTTTACATCTATAGAGAAAAAAAAACCAAGATTCATCAATTTCCCTCCATTGAAATCTCCTCCACAAACAAAATTTTATCTAGGTCTATAAAGGCAACACCTTCCATGAGTGGCTGTGTTTTCACAGGAATTGAGAGCACATGGTTGTCCCTCTTCACTCAGGTCTGTGATCAGAGCTGAAAAGATGTTGCAAGTGTGTTTCCCGATGTCTCAAATGTCAGGACTACATCTTCACCAGCTATTCACACAGCCTAGTAGAGGTATATTTAAGGCGCATAATTATGTTTTCTCTCCCTTCTGGAGCTCTACTTCTTAAGTCTTCTACCTTACATGATGCATCACTCGATTTTACCAAAGAGAGGGGTAGGAGGTGAGAAGCACAGAAAAGGACCTAACCTTCAGTTTCCAGTAGGTGCCATGACTATTTGCCCCACATCCAATCCACATTGCCATCCTCCATTATTCTCCTTTTACCCTTCAAGACATGAGTTATGGCAATGAAAATTAATTTTAACAGGCATTTCTTAACTTCTGGGACAATTTGCTTTCAGTTTTTCCCCTTTTAGTTTATATAAACTTATTGTTTCAAGGCACAGATTCATTGTTCTTAGTTGTAGACAGACGATGTCAGCACTTCTAGAAACTGAATCACCAAATGTCATGCTGAATGACCAGAAAATGTTAAAACAACTGTGAGCACTCACACAAATCTTTGTTAGGAAAGTTGCTGAGCAGCACCTAAGAACTCATTGGCACAGACATGTAATTCACTATCTTGGGCTCAGGTGTTCAGAACATTGTTTAATTCTAACTAAGCAACCACATATAGAAGATTATGCTTTTTTGCAGAAGGTTACTGGGAAAGATAAGTAACTTTTAATGCAATTGTCTACTGAATGAGAAGTTCTTCTGTAGGTTTCATCATCTTTCATCAAATCCCATCGATAAAGTTGTTTTCCTGTTTGCACCTGGTTCAATGAAGTGACTGTTTTTTCACATATCATAGATCCATTATTGCCTTTGCCATCTGACCTCTTTTTCTAATGTCCTTGTGCCCACGTTATGTGTTTATCTCTGTGAGCAAAGGGACAATAAAATGCTCTGTGGACAATAAAATTCTACAAAACATCCACATAGTCCACAAGAACTAGTGAACTGAATCTTACCCTAGGCAACAAAGTTTATTTGTGAAAGGTTTTATTTGTGAAAGAATTAATGTGAATTAAATATCAGTTTCTCTGTTGGTGTCCATTAGGACTGATCTGAATCTTAATGAACATTGGAGAGATAACAGATGCTTCACCGATGTGAATTGTACCTGTTCCTTTCAATCACTAATGTATAAATTGCAGAAAATAAATGGAAATGAATCAAAGTAGATGTATGGATCTGCAAAAGAAGTTGTGTTGCTTGGTAACATGGACCCTGTGCCTGCCAGACGTTGCTCATGAACCCCGTGCTCTGTGTGGATTTTGAGTCAGACGATAACTATTATCGGGGGTTGCGTGAAGTTTATCAGGCAGTTGCATGAGCTGGCTAAATGACTAGTTACAGATGTTACTGGCTCCTACATCCTCCTCTCTTCAGCCATTCCCTCCGGAAAGCTCCTTTCTGTAGAGTATGATTATTTCTTATTTCTACTGCGTTATATACACCATTAATCTTCCTTCCTTTCCTAGTTATTGCTGTCACCTCCTTGTGTAGCCGGAAGGGACTTAGAACTGACAAACAAGAAAACTCCTGTCCTGTAATCTGCTGACAGTACAGCATATCTGTTTCTAGCAAGGGGCTGTGCTTCCTCATAGACATCCACTGAGGAAGATTAAGAGTAAGAAATTCCCTCCTAACTCATCAGACAGGAAGTGGTGGAAGAAACAAAAATTTATACACATAGAAGTAGGTACTGTCAGTAATGGAAGTAGTTTCTTGCATGTTGAGTTGCTGAGTGCATTTTTAGCCTTGTCTCATGGATTCAGAGATTCATTTCAATTTTCCAAAGGGATGCAAAATAAGGGTCTAGAAGTTGTGAGAGCCTGAGATATGTGGCAGAAGGTGGAAACTTTCATTCAGCCTCTAACTGTGCCTTTATTTTCTCCAAATACTCCCAACAGATGTTAATATATCAAGAATGAAATGCAGTAATCATCTAGGAGTTCGGAATAGTAATATTATGCTGTATGACATAAAAAGTTGACTTAAAGCAGGTAGTGAGAGATCAACATAAGGTGCTCTGAGGCTGGCCAGGAAATATAGCTGTTGAGGGAAGCAGAAAATTAGACACATCTTGTTTGATACAACTCAGAGAGGTGTACAGGGGTCAACAGTCACAGCAAGACCCACGAAAGGGAAGCTGTCGATGTGATCTGGAGCAGAAAGAAGCATTTCTGTGTTTTATAAACTCAAAGGGATTTTTTTCTGCTCTTGGCATATATTACTTCACTGCCCCATGCCCTTTATATGTGTGCTGCTCCAACTTCTTCTGAAATGTGTGTCATCTTCCAAGAGTTTATGAGCATATGTGGTTACTGAGAGTAGCTGCTACTAATTTAGGCAATGCACTCCGAGAGATTCCCTGAGTTTCAGAAGAAAAGGTACAGGAACAAAATCAACACATTGGTAGCTGCTCTGTTGATTTGTTTTCTTAAAGAAAGATGCAACTTAAGCCTGCTGGCTGCTTCCTTTACAGGAAAAAAATGCAGCATTGCAGCAACAACAATCCTGTGATTATTTTTAAAAAACATATCTGTAGTTATTTTTAAAGTGTTTTTCATCTCCCTTTATTTTTCTGCATTTCTCTGTGTGCATCATCTCTCTCCCATCTGAGAGCACAGCGGATGACAGCTCAGTGATGCCTTACTGATGTACTAGGGAGTGTCACTGTTGTCTAGGAAAAATGTATGTTTCCATGTGCTTAGCCTAAAAACACTCTGTACTGTATATATTTCCTATGCTTAGTACACCTGCTTCTTGTCAAAAGCCAGCAAAAGGTAGAAATATGCTTGCTCTCTACGGAAGTGGATGTTTTGCTTGGATGAATGCTAATCAAATGATTGCATTCAGACCTAGTTTCTCTTCAATGCCTCAGCAAAGTGTTATGGCCCAGCTACAGGGGATTACTAATCAACAGGTTTTGGATGAAAATCAGGTAACTGAAGACCTCTTTTGACTAAAGATTATTAGGCAATATATTGCTAATTATGACCAATGGGATTGTATGCTTCTCCTTTCCATGCTAAAGCATGCCACATCTCATTGTTTTGGCACTTCAATGCGGACAGGCAAACTGAGACCTGGAAAACCTCCATGAGATCCTGAAAAGCAAGTTTTGCTTTTAATCTAGACAAGAGCTTAGTTAGGCATTGGTACATAAACAGACACATCAAAGACCCTAGGATGGTCACTCCATATGGAAAAATGCCCTACAAAGATGGTCAGAGGCTCAGAGCTGGGATGGGAGCAGTGCCATTGGGTTAGCACAGTGCTAACCAGAATATTTGGCCAAATACTCTTATAAGCCCAGGCACATTAGGGTATGCAAAAAACTATGTTAGCCTTGTTCTCGAGCCTGACATTGGCATTCTGCTTGGTTTCCAAATGGCATTGCAGTGTCACAGTCCTAAACACAGCTGAAGGGCTCACAAGACCCTGTAGGCCCACCAGACATGCGTTTTTGAAAAACTCTTATTGAAATATCACCTTAAAGAAACTTTAAAGATCTAAAAAATCATGATTAAAAAGGCAAATACAATGTGTATGCTTCTGCTGGGGCAGAGAGACCAGACTATTTTGAAGAGTTCTATACAGAAATATTTGCACATTCAGGCTTGTCAACAGGACACAGAACATTCTATCTGTAGATCACCACTTCAAAGTTTGTGTCATTGAAAGTCAGTGGTATCATGCTAGCCTGTGTCCGATGAATTGATGAAATCATACATGTCAAATTAACTGCTCTCCACACTGACATTGACACCACAAAGAATCTATGGTGGCAGGAGCAGAGAAGACAGAAAGTAAAATGGGCAGAGAGACTGAATTATTCTGCTGTAGATGTCAAAGTGTTTTTTGGTTTAGAAACACTACGTCAGCCAATCAAAGTAGTCACATTCCAAAGCAAGGCATATGGGAAAAAGGCCTGTGATATTTTGCTGAATCTCTGAAGAGCAGAGTCTGTGGGATCTTATGCTCTGAAGGGTAAACTGTGGCACTCCCTGCCATTGGTCCATCAAATAAAAAACACATCTTTTGTCTTAGAAAGTTCTTCACTTGCAAACTTTTGGGTCTTCTGAGAATATTCTAGAGAAATGTTGGTGAATGTCTGCTCTGTTCCTCCATAAACATTTTGGCCACTATCAGAGACAGAAAATGGATGAGGTGGCTCTTTCATTTGGTTCTTTCATCTAAGCCAGTATAGAAGGTCCATCTTTCATATGTCCATTAGCTCCTGGGATACTCAATTTGCCATTTGACATAGCACTGTTAAGATAAAATTGTCGGCTACCCAAAACAGTCAGTTATTAAAATGATCTCTTATCATTATTGTTTTCTGATATAGGTGATGTAAATTATGCTACTGGTGTTATGAGAAAGTTTATTATCCATTTTTTTTATCTCTAGGGTAAAATAGTAGTTTAGAGCATTAGATAAAAGGTTGGGAAGCTAGGTATCAGTTTCAGATATGTTACTGGTTTCTAATGGAGCCCCAAGCAAAATACTTCTCTGTGTCTTTTCATCTGTAAAATGATAGTGACAGAGCTCTGTGAAAACTTTAGGCCATATTAAAATGGAAAGCACTGTTTGATAGCTTAGAGCTTGTTATTATCACCATGCAGAATGCAGGCACAGCAAAATCAAAGTGTCTTGGAATGTCTGCTGTCCTCACTTATGTAACTTATTCCATGAACTCCGGAGCATTTCTATCTGAAGATGCACATCAGATGGAATCAAGTTAGAAAAGATGAACCTTCCATACCTCTCCGGGATTCTGGATCAAACTGGTACAGAAGTCCCAGGAAATCATAGCAAGTCTTGTTGACTCTGTTCCCATGGAATATTATTGTCATTCAACCGGTGTCACGCTGGGGTCTGTAGGTCAATTTAGCCAACCACAGAATCCCATACAATCACGAAATTGTTAGAGTTGGAAGGAACCTCTGGAGATCATCCGATCTAACTCCACTTACAAAGCAGGGTCACCTAGGGCAGGTTACACAGGAACATAACTTGCTCGGGATATATTCTATCCCTTTATCCAGATCATTTATAAACAAGTAGAATAAGGCTGGCCCCAGTACTGATCCCTGGGGAAAGTCACTGACTAAAGGCCACCAACTGGATTCTGCTCCACTGACCATGACCCTCTGAGCTCTGCCATTTAGCCAGTTCTTGATCCACCTCCCTGTCAGTTCATCTAACCCACATTTCCTGAGCTTGTCTAAGAGGATGCTACGCGACAGTGTAAAAAGTCTTGCTGAAGTCAAGGTAGACAATATCCCCTCTCTCCCCTCATCAAACCATCCTGCTATGCTATCATGAGGGCTATCACATCGGTCAAGCATTATTTCCCCTTTTCATCTGCAGGCTTGGTGATGACCTCCAAAACGATCTGTTCCATTACCTTTCCAGGGATGGAGGTGAGGCTGACTGGCCAGTAGTTTTCTGGGTCCTCCTTCTTGCCCTTTTTGAAGATTGGACTAACAATACCCTTCCTCCAGTCAGGTATCTCTCCCTTTCTCCGTGATTTTTCAAAGATGATGGAGGATAGCATAGCACCAAGATCTATCAGCTCCCTCGGCACTCATGCATGTATCCCATGAAGGCCCATGGATTTTGGCCTTGTGACTGCCCATGGATTTCTAGTTCTTCTTGTTTATTCTGCATGCTGTGTATGTTCATGTACAAGCACTTTAGAGCAGTAATCAAACATCCAGGTTCCCTAGAAGGGGTGTGAGAGGGTTCACCACAGCTGTAAACACCCTTGATATGGTTAGCCCTTTGATCCTCATCTTGAGAGAAATATGGGCAGTATCTGTCACTGCGCTTGTCAGCCTGGCTTACTCCCCGGCAGGAAAAAGTGCCATGAACATTGCCACTTCAGACCTCACCCCTCAAGTTCAAACCAAACCAACCAGCCAAAAGGGGAAAGCTGATCTTCACCTCAGTATCTCCCTGGCAGCCAAACTTCCTCTGCCCATACAGGCAGAACTGCTGCTCCAAGTCCCCAGAGCTTTCTTTCTTCTCACTCTCTTCAGGGACTGAGTTCTTTCTTGTATTTTCTGTAACTTCCAGGCATCTCTGCTTCATTGTTTTCATAGCAATAGTTTCTATTTGTAGGGTAATGTTCCTTTTGGACCAATGAGGCTGTTTAATGAGAAGATAATCTTGTTCCTTCATAAGGAAAAATTACTCAGCTTTACAGTTTATCCACAGAGCAAACAGATTGTCAAATAAAATAGCATATTATGCCCTAAATAATTAAATAACCACAGAGATATTTGTCATTCTGCTATTCAACAGACTGGTGTCAACTGAGAAAGCAGATATCTTATTCCAAATGATGTTGGCTTCTCTTTCAAAATGAAGTTACAGAAGAAAAGCAATTGTCAAAACGACAGAGCGGTGTTCCATATTTTTTCCCCTCTGTGACTTCCTGAGCAAATTTGTTCCATTTATAAGTTACACAATGATTTTTCTAAATGCCAGCACTGCAAACTCAGACTTACAAAATTGCACCAAGATTCCTGTGTTTCTCTTGTGCTACTACCAGAGAAGGTAGCATGATCCCCATTTAGCTGACAGGTTTGTTGATGAACAAAACAGTGTAGGAATTTTCTCACTTCTCATAACAATAGTGGCTCAGATAGCTGAGCACAGCAGTGGTGGAGATTTTTTATTGTTGTTGGTTTGTTTGGTTTCAGTTTGGTTTTAGCTTTTTTGGTTTGTTTTGGTTTTAGGAGGAGGGAGTTGGTTTATTTAGTCATCTGTGTGCCAGTAGCAGTGGAAGATAGGAGTGGTAGAAGGAATATAGTGCAACTTCCATAATAGCATTTATTATTGCTTCAATGAATAAAAAGCTGGGATGGCAGAGATATTTATTTGGCTCATTGCACAGTAAATATATAAACTGGAAAATAGTGCGTGTTTGGAATTTAATGCAAGAAGATGCTGTCCCAAATATTCAGTAAGATATTTAAATATTAATAATGCTTAGAAAGTGTCCGTGTTACTCATGTAGATTTGAAAAGATCCCAAACCTGTATGTGTGCATGTTTATATTGTTCCCTACTCCTGGTAGATTTTCCTTTCATGTCTCTCATTTACAGTAACAGGTTTCAGTTCAATCCCTGTTTAGATTTGTTGCCTTGCAAGCTATCATACCCAGAAGCACTTGCTGTGTCCCACTGGAAGCAGGGACTGTGAGGCCATGATATACCCAGCATGTGTTTTTTCATTCGTGTCAAGTTGTGAGCTATATGACCTTAAAACTGGGCACACATGCACCTCCGTTGTAGACACTCCAGCTAAAGTAATATTTAGAGGTGTACAAAATGTATAAGCACTGACTTTCTATCACTCCCAGAACTGTGGACATAACTAAATCAACTGGCTCCACAGGCATAAGAGATACAAAAAAATTGTAGCAATAAAGATTTTATTACTCTAAAGTATTTCTAGAATAACCTTTTCCCCTCTCTCTTAAAAGGGAAGTAAATGGAATACATGATAGTGTGGCGAGAGTGTTTTATAGACATGCTTGAGTAAGGCAGCCATTTCAAAGTCATGCCAATAAAAGGCCAGCTCCTGCTGCCATTACTCATTTGTACAGTCCTAATGACTTCGATACAATGATGTGCTTGAGCAATCTGAGCAGGATTTAGTACAAAATATTAATTTCAGAATGGTTTATTGGAAATTAGAAGGTTTTATCTATGCTATAAATAATATTTTGGGCTATGAAAAATGAATTGACATTTTAACATCTAATTCACATTGCTAAAATAATGGCACCTTTCAGACTACTTGTTTACTTTTTTCCTTCTGTCTGCTGGGTCTGAAAGTGGACCACTCTGCTTTACTTTGGATTTTCAATCAATATCACTTTCCTGTTCCAGTTCAATTATGGGTGCTTGAAAGTCACAGTAGTTACTTTCATCAGCTTCTTTTCATGACTTTGTTTGCTCTTCATCTTGATATTGAAACATTTTCCAATAAACCCCCGCCATAGGACATCTCTTTTGAACAAACCTTTCCTTTGGGACCTTATCTGTCATTTGTAAAAAGCGTTTTCTTGGTCCCTGCTTCATCTTTCTGATGCTGTCACCAATAGTGCAAGTGATAGGGAACAGCGCATTGTCCATCTCCAGCTCCGAGACTGCTGTAAGCTGACTTGGTCCCCACAGGGACTAAATGGTCTCTGGGATCAAAGAAACACCAACCCATGGCATGATCCAGCCATGTGTTCTCATCATCAGGCTTCCTTGGAGATTTTCCTGCTTAGTGCCTAGTTGTGGAGGCTCAGAGACCACAGATCTGGCATGGAGTTTTCCAAAGAACATCTCTGCCATGCTCGTGGCTCCCTGAGAATAATGTCATAGCTGCAATACCATGGTGAAAAAGAGATTTCAGGCAGCTGAGGAAAAGTCTCATTGAGCTGCTTCTCTGTGCTTCATTCTCCCAGTGAGGAACTGATTTGTAACTAGGTCTCAGAACAGCTATGGTAATAAAAGCACTGATAGTAATGACAATAGCAGTTGGCGCTTAGCAATTCCTATATCCAAGCACTTCCAACAAATCTAAGGCTGACATTCCTCAGTCAATATGCACAAATGTTTAAATGAAGAATCCCGTAATTGGTTTTCCTGCCTCATCCTTCTTAACCCATCGAACTGCCATGCTACCATTTCCTGTTATCAGACACTTGCCAGTCATAAGCAATCAGTCAGGTACTTAACAATTAGCAGGGAGAAAATATGCAATTTCTTTGTGTTGGTACCAGATGTTTAAATCCAAGAACAGGATAAGCCAGAAAAATGCTCCACCCTCAGAGTGCTGCAAGTCGGTCTCCTGTAGCATAGCTTGTTGTCTTGGCTATGCCTTATAATTTTCTGTAATAACACAAGAAGAGTGAGAGTTAGCTACTACTGTCTTTGTCTATCTTTGCATGAAAGTTGGATTATTCTGTGCATTCAGTTTGCTTACAAGGATTTGGTGCCGAGATCATTCAGAACAAGCTTGTTAGAAAACCAAGAAAATAACGTCAGAGGGATTTTCTTTCACAAGGAAAAAAAAATCACTAGTGTAAGGAAGGAAACAGTCCTGGAAGCATCAGCATGGGCAAGTAACCTTCTCCAAAGTAATTGTTGGAGAGAGCATTTGTTGTACTTTATCGGGCTGGCACTGGGGTTTTCTTTCGAGCAATTTTCCATCTGCACAGGTGGGTAACTGAGATTAGAGTAAGCGTCTGGTCTGTGTAATTGAACCTGTACTACTTATCAGCAGTACTGAGAGCTCTCAGTTGCAACTGAAGGTCTCTTGCTTGTGCTCTGGTTCACATGCAGAGAGAGAGAGCCAATGCTTCAGAGCTTTCAGTCCACTTACCCAGGCAAAATAAGGATGGGAGGAGAGAGCATAGTCCAGAGCAGCTGTGAGCACAACGGGCAGAAGGATAGCAAAGAAGAGAAGAGGCTCAGATCTCATGACAGTTGTGATGACCTCATGTAGAGCATGACATATTTGTGGCTTGATGGTATCCATCACTGGGTCATATTCTCTAGAATGAAACTCCAAACCATCAAGAGCTTGGGAGTCTGTGTCTGTTTACCCAGATGAGGTAACTGAGAGAGCTGCTGTGAAAGAGCAGCATATTAATTTACACTCTTTGGTTTTTCTAGGATAAAATACAGCCCATTTCCAGACATCTGGAACTGCTACAGCTTAAGTTTAAAAAACCTGAAAGCTAATTGAATCTCAACCAAATGCTATCCATGCCTGTTTTGGATAATCTCTGTAGTCCTAAAAAATTATATTTTTTTAAATTATGGGAATGTGGAAAGTGTGAATGGGATTAAAATATTTGCAGTTTGTTGCAGAAACTACATACTGGACAGCAGTATTTAACATCTTGTGTTATAATTTGCATGATAAATTAAAAATTTTTGTTTTACTGTTTTTCTTGGAGTTGAGATGCATTATTTTTGTCACTCCAAATATAGAACATTTTGCCTTGATATTTAACTTTTTAAATTTCCTCTGACTTATTTGGTAAACTTTTTTTTTTTTTTAAATAATCTAGTATACTTAAAGAGAAAAGAGAAGAAAACTTGCCATGTGGGTGTTGACAGGTTGCTTGTTGCTCATTTAAATAAATGCAATCAATAGTGCAAAACTGTCTCTCAGAACCTGGATGAGGAAGCATCACTGTTTGAGAGGAAATCTGAAGTGAAAGCAGTTCCCCTCCAAGGGAGTGTGTCCTGTAGTGTATCCTGAAGCATACACCAAACTCTAAACATATTAAAAGATGCTACATTAATAAGGATTAATTAAGGATGGAGAAAGTCTTTGTGTTCTCTTCCCTTTGCACAATATTTCAAAACTTTTAGCATCTCCACATCCTGAACCTGGTTCTTATCTAAATTCCCTGGGAAGAGCAATAACAGGGATTGTTGCTAAGTGGCCTGGGTAAGATGTTATTTAGTATCCTCTGGAGCCAAAGCTGAACTTTTAGAGGCGACCAGTGGGCTTCAGGGAATTCTCTGAGAAATTAATTTGTCAGCCATCAACTGTTAAGGTGAGTGCACACTGTTACACAGCTACGTCACACCAGCATTGTGGAAACAAACGGACAGAGAACAGATAGATAGGTCCTTGGCATCTCTATAGAATACGGAATTTAAAATCCATGTCCAGGGATGCTTAAAAACAGGGCGATATTCCAGTTACTTCTCTGGAACTGCCAGAGTATAGCATGCAACTGTAATGCAGCTCTGCTGGCAGCAAAGTGAAACAACATGAGCCCTGTTTGCTGAAGTACCCTCACAGGTACCCTACCAGCATGAAGATCAAATCTGTTTGGAATAGTACCTGGGGAGCCAAGTGGTGCTGTGGGAATGCCATATCTGAAGCACGAGACAGGAACAAGAGGTTAGAGGAAAACTGGGGAATATTAACGGCTTTAGAAAGGGCTCGCACCTAAAGTCCCACTCTTTCTGGAATGGGATCGTGTTAATCCAACTCATTGGAGTGTAACACTATTCATAGTACTGAAAAAATCATGCTGGCAAGAGCTATTGAGCATTTCTTCAGTAAGAACAGGCATTTTCACATAAGGTAATAAAATATAATCATTGTACTCAAAAATTATTACATTGACAATGAAGGTAATCTTATTAACTTCTTCTGAAATAGAGGACTTCCAGTTTTGTCTGTGCACGGTTTTGGTAAATGTTGCTGATTTGGTGGTTCAGCAAGAGGCCTGTCTGTAAGTATTTTGGAAAAGCATAGGTTTTCATCTTTTCTGGAAATAATACACAGTAAACAAGATGCAGCACAATAGGAGACACTTGAGAGAAATATCATATATGGTTGTCTTAAGCATTGTGAATAGCATTGCCGAGGGCATGGACTATATGGACATCAGGTGGGAACCAGTGTAGCTGTGCTTGTGTTCCTATTGGCCAAAGAAGGAAGAAACAGCTTCTCCCCACAGAGCACCTCTTAGCTGTAACACTCGAATTAATTTTTAAAAACTCTTTTTGCTATTCAGCACCAAATATGTTTATTACCTCACTATTTCTCAATTATCTTCCATTATCTCTGCACACTGCAGTAGGGTGTATCTGAATCCAGTGTACCAGACTATGCTCTTGGGCATTTTGAAATCCCATGAGAATACTTTCCACAAGAGATGTTGAGTTTATTTTTAAAGATCTTACTGTGAAAACGCAATGCAAATGATTCATATAGTTGGCGGTAAATGCTGACAGGAAAATATTTGTTTGTGAAGCCAGGAACTTTCCACTGAGGGGAAAGCTACTATGACTTCGACATTTTTCTTCAGTCTCCCTCAGCACACTTTCAGAGGTTGGCATTTTTCTTGACAGGTTTCAATGCTTTTGGCAAACACCAATCAGCTAAAAGTTATATTGTCACTTAGAGATTGGTATGACAGAAAATCATTGCTCTTTTATTTTTAGGGAAAACCAATGCAAAGGGAATTAAATTATTTCCCTAAGGTCAAGCAAAAAAGGCAGGAGCAAATGAAAGAATCCCAATTAGAATTTAATTCTGAAATAGCTACTAGTGTTTTGAAATGCGTTTTCTGAATACCCAAACCTAAAGGATACGGGAGGTCAGGAGGTCTGTGGGATTTTCTTGCAGAAGACTGGTCTGGGTTTCTCCTTTTCTTCCCTCATCTGTGACTGGTGACTCTTGGAATGTCAGAAATCTGACTGCCAACCTTTTCCCAGTGTTTCCACCAGGGATTTCAGCTGTGATGAACCAGCTAAAGCATTCTGTTGATGAGAAATTTTGTCAAAACACCTCCCAGAGGCTTTGGGCCAGTCTGTGTGCATGGTGCTGTAGTCATATGAGGCTCAGTCCCCACGCTCAAGAGTGAACGAAAGAGCTCCCTTGAAGAGTTTGGAAAAGCATCTTCCCCACCTCCTATCAGAAACATGTTAACAAGGATTGACAATATCCATACAGATCAGATTCAAGGTCAGTAACTGCAAGTGGGTGGTTCCTGTGGGCTGTCTTGAAGAACAGTAAGGAAGCTTTTTCCCAGATGGCTTACTGAGCAAACTGCCTCTCAGAGCTGTAGGGCTGGTGAGTTTGGAATTTTATGTCATATTGTACAGCTCTGGACAGGAAACAGCATCATGAATGGGCCGACACGTGATGCTGGTGTGCCTTCAGGGAGGAGTAACAGCATTGCAGGTCAGATTTTCAGCATTTATGATATGATGTTAAAGAAATGTAATTGAGCTATGAAGTTAGAAATTATTGACTCTTCTGCTGCTTGAAAAGAATTTTAGTGCTGCTGAAAGTAGCAGATGGGCAGTCCCTAAGTCTGGAGTCAAAGGGCAGGTACTTCATGAACAGCAGCAATATGTTCTTGCTCTTTTTCAAAACTTCTAGGGAAATGAGACTGTAAGTAAGCAATTTTTTTGGAGACTATTGAGACTGCCTTCAGGGTAGTCCATTTTAGTGTTGATTATCATGTGTGCATTGAGTACATTAGTTGAATCCGGGCCTGCTCCAAAACCCACTGACGTGGATGGACAACTCTTCATTGGTATAAAGGAGATTTGTCTGGAAGTCCATGAATGATGATGGGAATCCTTCAATTTATGGCCTGTAAAAATATCCATGTGAGAGGATCGTCACCAGCTGTGATTGCTGTCTCCTGGAGGACCCTCAGCCCAAGCATCCCACTGGCCTCCTATCAGGTCTGCCAGAATGATTCCCACTTTCCACTGTAAATCATCTCATCACATGCCTCCTAATCTCACTCAAATTATTGCAACTCATAAGATGCCTGCAGAACACTAAGTACCATAAACAGACTACAAACCAATAATGCTAATTGCTGAAATTCTTGACCTTTCTAGAAATGCCAGTAATAGATGGCAGATTCCAAGTGCCTTGAGCATGTTTTCTGCCTTCAGCTATTTCCCTAGCTACACATGGGATACACAGGGCATAGGAGAGTAACCATCAAGCCCAGAAATGTCACCTTTTTCAAGACAAATAAAAAAGCAATAAAAGATGTAGTTATGTATGACTTTATTAGACACTGATTTTCAAAATTTTGTGAGTGTGAGCACAACACATGCTTTGTGGGATCCCCTGTGTTCAAAATCTAATTCAGCAACTGGGCAGTTCAGGTTGAAAAATGTTTTACCAGTAAGTCATTTTCTCCACACTTTTTTGTATCAGGACCATTTCTGACTAGTCTGTCGAAACCTAAATTTCCTTTGTATGTGTAACAAACATCTTTCCTTTTTCTGAGAATATTTCCAGAATCCATAATTTCATTTTAGATTTTTCATGAATTTTTTTACCTATCTTGTTATCTTCCCTTCTCTGTTGAATCTCCTATTGCAAGTTGACTTACTCTTCAGGTCCATGTAGACAACTGGCATATTCCTTTTTCATGGATGGATTTACAACAGACATTGTCATTTTAAGGTTTATGTCTTGCTTGGAGGTGAAGACCACTTGTAAGGTGCTTATGGGATAACTGTAGGAAGTACAACTCGGAACAGGTTTCCCAGACAGGTGGTAGATGCCCCATCCCTCCAAATATTCAAGGTCAGGTTGAATGGGGCTTTGAGCGACATGGTCTAGTGGAAGATGTCTTTGTTTATTGAGGGGAAGTTGGAATAGATGACTTTGTAGGTTCCTTCCAGCCCAAACCATTCCATGATTCTATAATTCTAAGTCTTAACTCGGCTTATAGACCATAAAATTATGGTCTATAATAAAATATGGATGTGTGTGGAGGGTAGCAGGATTTTACTTCCTAATACTTATAACACATTTCCTCAGCCTGCAAATTATGGTACATTTTGATTCTGCACAATGAAGACTATGTGGAGGGAGCCCATCCCAAACGCAATGTACAGAGATGTGTTTAGTTGCAGGCATCAAATACTGTAGGACACGGAGGGTTGCAGCAGTAACACAGCTGTGTCTGAGGTGACAGGAGGGAGGGGTAAAAGAGAGGAGCCAGCATTACAGTGCCAGCAACGCTGCACATCAGGTGTGGTGTGTTTGTAGAAACACAGGGGATTTCAGTCTCTAGTTCTGCAACTTTCAGCAGTGACATATTTGCTGAGACAACTGGCAAAAGCTGTAACACAACAGGCTTGCTTCAGCTGGATTTTTTATTGGGTGTTTTGGTTTTCTACCAGGCAACTGTCACATTACACACCAATGCTCAAATTCATTGGGGAAATTTACCCTGTAAACATTGCAGCACTTGCTCTTTTCTTTTGTACTTAGAAAAAACAGTGGCACTTAGTTTAGTTTCAGAGAAAAGTAACATATCAGTTTCCACCTTGATGAATAGCCCCCTTTTTCCACCTGATTGCTGTGGATGCAGCTCCAATGGGATGGCAGGAAACAAAGAAGAGTGGAAAAGTGAACATATATATTTTCCTCTTTGTTTTTCCCTTAAGTACTTAGAAGCGGGATCTAATGCCAAGTTCTAAAATAAAGGTCTCGTAGAAAGAGCACTGGCTGTCAGCCACTCTGAAATAAATCCACCTGTTCAGTCATCACTTCAAGAAAGTGTTGACAGCACTACAGCAAATTTAAATAGAAAATGATGGTTGTGTTCACCTGACAAACCTAATTTTTAGGACTGTCCCTAAGGAGCTCCTAGAGATCTTAAACTTGCTGAGGAGCAATATATCGAGCTCTGCCTAAGGGCTGTTAATGCTCAGATTGAGGTCTGGGTGGCAATGCTTGTGCAGGAGACAATCTGTCATTTGTTATCAGGCAGGTGACAGATGTGAATGCAAAAGAAGAGTAGGGAGATCTGGTTTTTGAGGGATTTTCAGCTAAGAGAAAGCACTGATTCTGGTTCCCGCAGAAATTCTGCTGGGTCTTAAAAAGCTTTTGCTTAAGGTAATGGTGGAAATCAACATTGCACTTGTCATTATTTGAGTGTGCTGTATAAGGCTCTGTTTCTACAATGCTGTTGGGAGAGGAGCACAGTCTTCTTGTGAAATGTAGTGTCAGGAGGGAAAAAATGAAAATTAAATCTTTCACTCTTGGTTGAGTGTTGTCATTACAGCTTTCCCCACCTATTTTGTCCTGTGAGTAACTATTAATGAAGATATTCAATCCTTCATATGTCCAGCCACAGAAGTCACAGAATTTACCTGCAGTCTCTGCTCCTGTATGTGCAACCTCAAAACTGTGCAGAGTGACTAAAGATGAAAAATACCCAAAATGATCACATAATGTATTTAGCCAAAAATTCACAAAGTTTTTATGAAGGATTAGATTGTCAAGCTTTCACAGAAAAATAGTCACTATGGAAAACCTAACGTGCTTATTGCCAATAATGTCCTTGCAACTAAATCCCTTCACAGGCATATTACTTCCTGCAGATGAGCAGAATAGGTAATTTGAGACCTCCAGAGCTACTCGAATGAATCTGGCTGAAAGATTAAAACCTTGCTACTGGAGCAAATTCTGTGCCCCATCCCATACTGACCTAAGTGATAATGTACTATTTTAATGGGTAAAGATTTTACTTCAGGGCAGCTGGCTGACATTTACCCATCCTCTGGAGAAGAGTAGAGTCTTTTAGAAAGGATTTGGCCTTTTTTTTACTTGTTTTATCTCCCAGTATGTGCTAGAGTATTACTTTGCACCAGAAGTGGACAGTACTGTTGACTAACATTATAGAGAAGCCACAGTCCTTTTCCCTAGTAACTGAAGGAGGCTTAAATGCAAAGGTCAGAACTTACCTTTTATGTTGAATCTCTTGCTTTTAAGTGGACTATTGAAGAATTCACTGTCCAGCCTATCTCTTAATACTTATGTCAAACACACACACCTCCTTCTTCCTTTCTCAAGGTCAGGCAGTCATATTCAGGGAGCTATGCAAGGAAGTTCTACAAAGCCCATTTTTTTATTAGAAGACTGTCCTGCAGCTGCTCTCCGTGTTCACAAAGCTCTCTGAAGCAGAAAGCCACTTCTAGTAAAGCTGTGGGGAATAGTACAAACCCGTCAAAATAAAATTAATTTCAACCTCTCCAATTAAAACTGGCACATGGGCATACAACTTTTTAAGATGGAAGATGAGGCAGTTAGAAGGCAAATATTAGTGTTGCTCCTCTAAGGATAAAATGAAAAATGTATGTTGGAGAAATGCCTGTTTACCTTTTATTTTACTAGGATAAAACAGTGAGGTCTGGATTCCTGTCTAACTTCTGGGAGCTGAGAGCACAATGGTCACTTTAGCCCATGTCTGGTGTCTCAGGATGCAGATAAATACCTTCAGATGATAATTCACTTTGGAGGTATGCTCCAAAAGTCCATCTCTTTCCACTGACCACCAAGAGTGACCTTGGAGTTACAGTACACTGAGCATGACTTTCTAAGAATAGCTGCAAGAGTTAGATGGAGTTGCACAGCTTAAAGCCAGCTGGTGTTTCACCTAGAGATAAGATTAAAACAAATTGTTTTGCTTCTAGAGGGGCAAGTTCTTTCAGTAAATGAATAGGAGGAAAGATCATAGAATGTTTTAGTTCTGAACATGAATTCTGGTCTTCTGCCTGCATTAGAGATGCTCCCCATTATCTGCACTTGAAAAATAGGATGGGTGGGAAGTAAAATAGAAACTAAACATGTAAACAAAAACACACAGGAAGTTGGATTTGGAATAAAATGCCATTGGAATAAAAGACCGTTGTGAACTTTCAAGGAACTACTGAAAACTGATAAACAAATCATTATTTTTATTGAATGTATTATGTTTTGTCACCTCAGACAGTTATTTCCTATTTAAAACTGCAGGAACAGGGCTGACCAGTCTTTAAAAAAGGTGAGAACTCATGAAACAAAGAATTAATAATAATAATAAAGGTCTGGTGTTCAATAATCTGAAGCCAAACCACAAATATTAATTTTTGAGAAGTCATAATGCATCAGCCAGTTAGAATAAATACTGATAGCATATAGAATTGTAGAATTTTTAATGTTGGAAAAGATCTCTTAGACCATTGAGTCCAACTGTTAACTCAGGATTTCTGAGTCCAGCACTAAACCAGGTCCCTAAGTGGCACATGTACATGTCTTTTAAATACCTCCAGGGATAGTGACTTAACCACTTCCCTGGGCAGCTCCTTCCAATGCTTGAACAACTTTTCAGTAAAGAAATTTTCTCTAGTACAGATCTAAACTCTCCAGCACAACTTGAGGCCATTTCCTCTCATCCTGTCACTTGTTACCCGGGACAAGAGACCAACGCCCACCTGGCCACAGCCTCCTTTCAGGCAGGAGCAATAAAATCCCCCTCGGAGTCTCCTTTTCCCCAGGCTAAGCAACTCCTGCTCTCTCAGCTTCTCCTCATAGGACTTGTGCTCCGGACCCTTCATCAGCTCTGTTGCCCATCTCTGGACACACTCCAGCACCTCAATGTTCTTCTTTGGGTGAAGAACTGTAGTGAGTGACCCAAACCTGAACACAGCACTCACAGTGTGGCCTCACCAGTGCCGAGTACAGAGGGATGAACACTGCTCTGGTCCAGCTGGTCACACTTTCTGATACAGGCCAGGATGCCATTGGCCTTTTTGGCCACTTGGGCACATGCTGGCTCACGTTCAGCTGCTGTTGAGTAGCACCTCCAAGTCTTTTTCTGCTGGTCAGCTTTCCCAAGCCTGTAGAATTATATGGGGTTGCTGTGACCTACAGGGAAGACCCAGCACCTGGCCTTGCTGAACCTCATACAATTGGCCTTGGCCCATTGATCCAGCCTGCCTGGTTTCCGCTGCAAAACTTCCTACTCTCCATCAACAGTGCCACCCAGCTTGGTGTTGTCTACAAACTGAGTGAGGGGGCACTTGATCCCCTCATGTAGATCATTGATAAAGATATTAAAAACGACTGACCCAAATACTGAACCCAGAGGATGAAAAGAAACATAGCCGGAGGTCCATCACAAAAGGAAAGAAGAGATGGGAAGACGGGAAATGTGTTTTAGACTGGTATCTGATATGCTGGAGTTTAGACCTACAGAGAGGTGACAGATACGGTGAGAGACTGCTATGGGACTGGTATCTGCCCTTCTGTCAGACTCAGCAATAATTGGAGCAATGGTCCTGGCATACTGATAAGCACTGACAGCATCCAGTTTGTCTGGGGGGAGAACAGCAAGTTTTTCTGTCTCCTTGTCCCCACCATTACTACTAGAAACGTGTCCCTATCCATGTCAGAGGCAGCTGCCAAGCCCTGAAATAATCCAGCAAAGCTCTTGCAGTGACTGCAGGCTCAAGAGGACTCAGCTACATCTCACACTTCTGTATTTACCTTGTCCTCCTTTCTTTTAAAAGCTATAAAATCATATCCAAGATTATGTACTTTTATGCTTGGTGGCTTAGGGATGTGAAAGCCCATATCAAATAGAACTGATCAAAGTAACTGTGGAAACCACACCTGGCAGCAGTTTGTCTCTAGGGTGCATTTTGTCATCAAGTGCTTACAGAGAGTTACAGACTTAGCTGGCCCCACCTAAGAGAGAGGCTTTGCAGGGTTTTCTGCTGTGCAGCGATAGAGACGGTGGTAAACAGCATTATTGGTGACTGACAGTCATGCCCTATTTTCTCCACATCACTCAGCTGTAAGTTGGCTGCCTTCATTAGGTGAAAGTTTCCTTGTACTTTGCATAAGGCTCAATTTCAGACTGAATTATGAGGTGCGGAGTCAGTAGGCAGGGATTTATACCTGTTGAGGGAATGGACTGGTAAGTTCAGGTTATGCACGTACACAGAAAAGAATAGAAGAAATGGAATAAACCTCTGTGAAATCTGGCACAGACAGGATTCATAAAATCAGGCATAATTGATAGAACAACTGCAAGGAGAAGGGGATAGTTCAGCAAATAAGCTACTTCATTAAAAATGTAAATGCCACTAGAGCTACAGATGAGTGCCAACATTCCAGGTTTTACTTGGAAGAGGACAGGAAGGAATGACTGACAATTTTTTTTCCTGTAGTTTAAATTCTGCTTTTTTTCAATATCCAAAACATAAAGCTAGGGGCTGTATAAAGTGTTTACTAAATCTAAAAATGAGCAAATTAAACATATGCATAATCCACAGCGGAGTGTTAAATGAGGAACAATTTAATTAAAACAGTACCAGTGGTGGTAATATTATTTGCAGAAAGTCTGAAAAAGAACATGCTTCTATGATCTTAAATACACGGATTGTTATGATGGATGAATACTGGAAAAGATGTAGCATGATAGTGTAGGGAGTAGAGCTGACAGGATTAAATCAGTATTTGATTTTGGACCTATGAGATATAAAAAAGAAAATTTAATTAACTGATGTGATTCTTCTATGTGTACACATAACTGTGGGTGCAACTCCCTGTGCAAAGAGCTTACAAATGCTTTGAGATATTCTGTGATTAGTGCCACTAAATAATGTGACTTGAGATCATTATTAATCATTATTTTATTACCATTGTAGTAAAGATCTAGAAATAGACACATTAGATGTAAATCAGCACTGCTCTGTTGACATTTAATTTGGTCATGGTGATGTGCCTCACTGAGGAGTAGTTCACTATTTGGACGTAGGCATAAGGGTAGATTCCTATTCATAGAGAAAATGCATGTTTTCTTTTACCTGAGATAAATTAGTATATCACCATTTCACTCACCAGTACAGTGAAACAGACACCTGTAAAATACCATGCATTAAGTTCATAAAATTTCAAAACTTAGCAAGTGATAAACATGAATTTAGAGTAGTCCTGGTGGTTTATTAACAGATTTCATCATATCAAATTTTCCTACCTAATGAGCTGGTGCTCTGCAAAGCTAAGATAATGGAAGCATGGGACTTGTTACAAGGAAAATGAAGTTTTGATTTTCCGTACGAATTGCGTGGTTTGTGCTGTGGTTTTGAGACCATTGATCAGACGTAGTCAGAGAGTTGCCTCTCCTCATATGGGAAGCCTTGCAGGGAGAGGGATACCACACCAGGCAGGTGCTGTGAGGATGGTAGCAGGGAACCCCTGTACATTCCTTGTCTTAGCCAGGGCCGCTGAAAGGCTCCAGGGCACCTCCTGCAGCAATGTGGCTGTTTCTTTAGTGAGCCCAAGACACCTTCTGCAACGGTAGGTCTCACAGCTTCTATTTTCTAGCGAGTTCCAGCTCATCTGCTTGCTTTTTGCTCCACCGAGATTCTCCACACAGTTTCCATAACACAGGGTGTCCCCCCAGCTCCAAAGTATGGGGCACTGGGGGGCTGGGTGTTGAGCCCCCATGGAGAGAGCCACATGTCGGCAAGGGGGCTCAAAATTATTATTCCTGCATACGCGGTATCTGCACAGCCCGGGGATCCAGTTCTGGCTGAAAAGAGCTATAAATGTGAGGTATTATTAGCACATGGCTTTGTAGTAAGCCACCCTCAGGCCACATTAATGTTTTTGATGTTTCTCAGTTGCACTCTAAAGGGATTTTTAGCATGATTTCAGAAAAGGAAAGAAAAAAAATAAAGAAGTTCCAATTTCTTTTTAAATTTTAAATAAAAATGAAATAAAGCACTTGTATTTTGATTTTCATTTCTGTTTGGAGCTGAAGATTTGTTTAGATTCAGGCTGAGCATCTTGATTATTCTCTTTTAAAAGTGACCTTGATCTTTTAAAAATGTAAATGAAAATAAAAGATTTGGTAACCTTTTTATTGAGGTCTTCAGAGAGCTGAGAGGAGCCTTCCCTGTCTTCCCGTGTTGCAGGAATACCTCCTACTAAGGAACACAATATCAGGCTGAGTTAAAAATGCCCCAAGGGCCATATTGATGAGGGGAAGCTCACTCTCCACGGCCTTTTTAACATTCAGCCATGGTGTAACTTGTTTGTTTCCTCAGTGTTGGAAATGTCAACAAATGTCACCCAAGTTCTTTGCTTTCTTTTCTTATCTTTTGACATATTATTTGATATGTGTGTGAGAGTGTTGAGTGTATTAATAAAGGAGCCTTACTCTCCAGTGTATTAACAGAGTGAGTGGAAGGCTGTACTGAAGAAAGGTTTCTTCTATTAGTTTTGCCATTAGGAAAAAAATAATGCTTTTCAAAAGACTTACTGAAGAGAGAGATCAAAAGAAGACCTGTTAGCTTAAAGTGGTCTATCCTTTTTCTAGCATGGGGTCTGTGTTTATTACTCTAGGATTTTCCTTGAGACAAATTTTGAGCACTTTGTCCAGATTATTTAAATACATTTTTTAGCAACGTGGCTCCTGTTGATTTCTTGGGAGACTTTTCACAGTTAAGACTTCTGAGTTCAAAACTTCAAAAGTCCTTAACAGTCCTTCATAACTTTATAAAAATTGCATAGATTACTTAGATACCCAAAAGTGAGATTCCCAAAGGGTCTCAATGATACCCAAAGCCTGTAGGTGTTATTTTCTTTGGGAAATATGTCTCCATTTCCTAAACCACTAAAAGTCTTTGAAATTGTAGCCTTTACCTTTAATGAGACTGCTGATATTTGGGTTGAATTAGCCTTTGAAAACAGTAATTTATTATACATTATAGCACTAGGTACATAATATAATTAGACTAGGTAGAATATGACATTTAACATTTATAAGGCACTTTTTGTGCAAGTATAATTATTTAATTAGGGCAGTGCTGAGAGGTCCCCAAAGCAATTTGGTATATAATTTGCTTATACTATGTGAATGCATAGAAAGAAACAATTTCGGCCCAAACTGCTTTCAAATGTGTTGACAGGACAGAAAAACAATGAGGAGTGAGTCTTTGATTTCATTGTAAGGACAGAGAACTCACATGGAACAATATTAAAAGGGTTTCCAAAGGGCAAATACCAGTTGCCTGTGACAAAGTAGTGAATTTAATTGCCTATGCACGACAAAATCATCTTTCCTTTTCATCTTCAGCTGTTTCATACACACTAAATTCTGATGATTTATATACTTCTGCAATATGTTAAACTATTCTTTCTCATCTTTAACAGTCAGATGTTACAACTATTTGTAGATAGTTAGTCATTGCTATATATATTTCATTTTTTGTTTTATTTTTTATTCCAATCTGTCCTCCTAAAAAAAAGATAAAATATTTCTATTAAAGCATCTATGGATCCATCTGTGAAATTAATACCCTGTAAAGCATTTAAACACTACGTATCAATGATATGCTGCCTCCTTAGGGAAATGTGCTCTGACTGCAGTTTTCAGCAGCCAGAGCAGAACAAGATGCCAAGGTAGAAGCTGTGGGCATGCAAGGACGTGCCCCTGTCAGTAATCTCCAGTCTCCTGCCTTTCTTCCCATTTCCAGCCATGGAAATTTCCATGAAAACTCTACAAAAGCCAGGCTATGAAAGGCCAAATACATACCTCATCACTCCAGGATTCCTAATATCAGGTACCATGAATATCCTGAAATAGGATTTTTAAAGTTGTATAATCTTAAAACAATTACTGTTATAAGAAGGTAAAAACCTCACAGGAAAAATAACAAGTCTTCTATAATTCTTCCATGTTTTGTCAATTTGTGACCAATTTAGCCACCTTCTTCAAGCCCCATAGTTAAATTTCACTTTCCTTTTACATTACAGGAATGAAAAACTCTTTAAAATTATGTATGACTGGGAGACGCAGATGGAGAAGCTGATCTTACCTTAATTCTGATGACCAAATTTTTCTAAACTGGTGGAACCAATTTTTTTTTTTTACTAATTATTTTAAATGTGAAATGATAAAAAAGGGTTAAATGCTGAAGGTTTTAAATGACTCCAGCACATCTGCAATTGAGGTATAACTAGGGTCAAGAAGTCCTCAGTCTTTGGCATTTTTTTCTCCCATGTTTACTTAATCCAACCTCTTATTTAGATCATTTTTGTACGAAGAGGTTGGACAGCAGCCTGTAAAATCAGCTCTGTCATTAAAGAATATTCTCCTCATGCCAGCAATTTCTTGCAGAAATGATAACTTCCTACAGGGAACCAATTCAAGCACAGTGGTTTGGAAATGCTGGGAAATAGTGAATTAGGCACCTGAAAGGATAAGGGACCTGTTGCATTTTCTCCCAGCTCTTTGTGCTTTGATTAATCATTTGCTTGCATTTTGATAAGCAGCTGCACTGTGTGAGTGTATTCCAACCTTGAGATGTTCATATTATTTCAGGACATTGCATCATATGCAAAGCAGTTTCCCAGCTGCTTCCTGACTCATGCTGGTAAAGGGGTAACTCACACTTTTACTGGATTTTAAGGGTGGTAAAATCCTAGAAACTGAAGGTTTCTCATCAATAGACACTTTATCAAGAGAAATCAGATTTCTTTCATGCTTCAACAATACAGCAGTGGTTGTCAGGTTATGAACAGTTTGACAGAGGGATTATTTTGGCTCTATTTGACACAGAGATACAAACTTTCTGTATTTGAGATGAAACATGCTGTAAATATTTTGGGTTTGTATGTCACTGCAGCAATGATGTACCCAGTTCCACAGGTAGCAATATAACTTGCTTTTTTATCAGGCCCTCATTTACTGGGAAGCAGTAAAGCAATTCACAGGTATTCCCACAAGCTCCATCACTGACTTAGGGTGTGCCTCCCTGTTTGCAGGTTCTCCTGGTGGCTATAGTCTATCATCTTTCATTGCAACGTCTCACCATATTCCTCAGCATGAACTGTGATCAAATGGAAGATATGATACTTGAGGGAAATATTTTCCATATTATGTTAGGTTCAATCTGTTTTCTGACTTTGTGTCATTTCTGTATTCCGAGGCACTTTGCCTGATGGCAAACATGCATCTAGATCTCTGGGAATGGAGCTTTTCTTCAAAGGTTTGAATCCCTTAGATTGTATTCATAGCCATATTACATAAAATGCTTTTTCTGGAAAGACATTAAAATGCACAATTCCAGTTGATCTCTAGTCTTCACCTTCCACCGGAGAAAATGTGCATGTTCAGGTTCATTGCTGCAATGAACCACGTGCACTGAACCATCAAGCCAGGAAAGATGGAAAGTCAGGACAAGCCGGAGAGATGGAACTGGCTACCCTTCCTTTGTTTACATGTCATAACCTATTTTATCTATGTTCTCAGTTTCTTTCCTTAGAGTGGTGACCACAAACCTGCTTTCCTTCACCCATCCCCTCCACCTCCTCTTTGCATCCCACTCCTCTGATACTCATAGGAAAAAGTGATGACTTCAGCTGCATCCACTATCTACCTAAGTGGGGGAAAAAGAAACGAAAAGTAAAAAAATGTGATTTCAGTTGATTTAAGTGGGCAATAATGAAAGGGAGAGTCTAGGACCTTTGCTTTCCTAAGCAACATTCCATTGCAATCATTCTCAGTCATTTTAACAAAGAATTGATTTCTAGCAATGAGTTTACTGTGATTTATCAACCAGTGAAATCTCACCCTGCTTGTGTATGGAATATTGATCCATGAATGTTGGCGGTTCTCAGCAATGCCTGGTACCTGAGCCGGGACTACAAAGTGTGATGGATGAGGGAAATCATTAGCTTGTGTTCTGGAGTGAGGTATTTGCTATATTAATAGCTAGTTTGACAGAATCATCTTCACTAGAAATTAATTTCCTTATGAATAGAGTTCATTATTGTAGAGCTCACTGGTTACTTGTCTGCATTATGTTCAAAGTTGCAAGAGAGGTGATGTTGTAGAGTACAAGGGCAGAAGCTGTTTTGCCTCTGTACTGACATCAAGAATGCCCTTTAGATAAGTAACATAAAAATACACAACCTATTTACACCGCAGAATAGCCGAGTTTGAAAGACACCTTGGGAGACCATTTAGTCCACCTGCCTGCTCAAAGCAGGGTCAGCTAAGACAGCTTGGCCAGGTCTCTGTACAGGCAGAATTTGAAGATATGCTAGGATGGAGGCTCCTTGACTTCTCTGGGAAACCCATTCTGGTATTTAACTTCTTTCATGGTAAAAAAAGGTATTTTCTTGTGTTGAAGTGAAATTGACTGTATTTCAATTTTGTCAATTTCCTCTTGACTTGTTGCTGAATACAACTGAGAACACTCTGGCTCCATCTTCTTTATTCCTCCTCATCAAGTATTCGTACATATTGGTAAGATTCCCCCTGAGCCTTCTCAAGGCTGAATGGTCCCAGCTATCTCAATCTTTCCTCATGATAGAGGGGCACCAGCCCTTTAACCATCTTTGTGGCACTTCTCTGAGCTCACTCCAGTATGGCCTTGTGCCTTTTGCCCTGGGAAGGCCATGATTGGACCCATCAGACCAGAACTGTCTCACCAGTGCCGAGTATCAGAGAAGGAAAGCCTCCCTCAACTTGCTGGCAACATTTTGCCTGAAGGCTGTTGTTGTTCTTTGCCACAAAGTCATATTTCAGATGCAGGTTCAACGAGGTGTCCACCAGGGCTCCCAGGTCCCTCTCACAAAGCTGCTTTCCAGGTGGCTGGCCCTTCGTCAGCGCCATCAGAAGCTGGGGTTTTTGGTTGTGCCTGTGGAGTCTTGGAGAAGATCCAGTCGATCTCTTTGTCATAGCTTCTGGTGCTGTGCAGTGTGAGGACCTTGTCACACAGCCACATCACACGGTGGCACAGATCCCCTGGCAGCCTGTGGACCAAGCCCCAGTCCCACCATGAGGTCCCAAGTGTGCAGGGCTGCATTCCCCAGCAGGAGCTTGGTCTGAAGGGAGGTCTCTGATGTACTAGGGATGGTTCCTTCAGGGGTTTGTGGAGACTGTTCCCTGCTATGTGTCAGCACCACTGGAGAACCTTCAGGGAAGTTTCTGGTCTCACTCTGGGCACCAATTGCTGTGTCTGCTGCCTGCTGCTGCTCTGTGCTTGTGGTGCACATCAGCACAAATGAGGCTTGCAGCTGAATTAACTATGTGGACACTGACAGGTATTTAACACTTCCTGTTGTGCTGTCTTTTTTCTAGGTCCCAATATGTTATTAAATCCTTAAATATAACCTTGTGTTTTGACTCTCTGTACTGTGTGCTGGGCAATATAATTTGCCTCTTCATTTACTGGGGAAAATAAATCATAGAGTGGAATAGCATCTGAACAGAGATTACAGACTAAATTACCAGGAAAGGAGATCAAGCATTCTAACCCTTAGCTCAGTGTCTGCATTACATTTTACTTTTATCTGCTGTGGATTAGTAACTCTTTGCTGTTACCAAGGAAATGAGAGACTCCTGGGCATCTGGCACACCCACAGTGCACCCTTACTATTGACGAATAGGAAAGGAAGCATGAGTATACTCCACTGTATGTCAGAGATCCAAGGAAAAACAAGCTATTGAAAAGCGATAAAGTAAACAAGATTGTCTGAATGAAATCAAGAAATACTTTCAGAGGAGGTTAAACTGTTGTGTTTGTTTAGAGCTCTCCAACAAAATCGAAGATTTGATGGTTTTTTGGGCAAAGAAGTGTCAAACACTCACTGCTATCCTGGAAATGACACCCTGCAGAGAGCCTGCAACAGATGTTGTATTCATCATCCTTATTTTTATTGTCAGGAGGTACCACTGAGTATCTCTATATAAGAAGAACTAAGATGTCCTTGAAATACTGCTTCCAGTACATTGGACAGGGGTGTTTTGTCATTTTTTGGTGGCTTTTTCAAGGAGTTTCTGACTCAGAGGTCCATGTCTTGAAATCCTTAGTCACATTTCACTTGGGCAAACCTCCCACAGATTATAAAAATGGAGACTTTGGAATCTAGTTCAGAAAAGGGAGGGAGCAGATCAGTCTCCAGAATTCAGACATACAGAATGTCTTCCATGAGTCAACAGGCACAAAGCAGCATGAGTGGGAAAATGCCAAGCAGAAAGTAATTCCTGCAGGATGGACACTTCCTTCCCATTCTGAGCAGTTGTTACAAGGATGTGCATGTGTTTGCAGACCTTGATGTGAGCAAACGCAGAAGTGGGAAAATGAGTTGAGTGTGTGTTGGGCAGATAAATTTCATCCAGAAAACCAGTTTGGGTGTGACAAAATATTTCTGAGACTGAAAGGTTCCACTCTGTGAGTTGCTTGGTTGAGGTAAGAGATGTGCTGCTTAGGTCATTTAAACATATGTTGGAAAATCACTGTGAACTGTGAAAATCCAAGACTTAATTTTTATTTGTTCCTGAATTATTATTATCTGATTATTTGAATCTCTTCTTTTATATGAACATCCATCTCCTGAGAATAATTTCTGGGTTTTCTCACACCTCGTGATTATATGTATACAAGTAGCGTAAAGAGAAGATGGAGCTTTTCTCCTATATTTACACTGAAACACTCATTCAAAGCAAAAATTTTCCATCTACATGAACGGCAACATCTCATGATGATCGTGGTAAGGAGCCAAGGGACTGTCAAGATCATTCTCAATTTCAGCACCTCTCACTTTAAAGGCCAGCACCTCACTCCAGGAGGCCAACACCTTTTCTCTCACAGCAGCAGATACTTCATCCCAGTCTGAGCTTCCTGCTTTGGGGAAGGAGCACTGCGGGCCTGAAGCAGCTCTGGTTTTATCCAGAGGCTCAGTTTCCTTGACACTTCTCAGTCAGATCAAGTGTAACATTTGTGCTGATCTTATTCAGGCTGGTAGCTTTTGGCAGCAAGTGAGGGTAACGTGTTTGTGCTGGTCTACTTAGATGTGCCATCATCCTTGGGTACAACAGGACAAAGTGGATTTAGGCATCTGTAGATCCTGTCAAGCAAAGAGCTGTGTTTAATTAGCTCAGTCTAATGCAGGGAGACCTTTGCCACTCCTCGTGCCTGCTGGACGCATGCAGGTCAGTGACTCAGTGCCGTTACTGTGCTCTGCATCCTTCACTAGGGTCTCCACTGACTGCAGACCCTGTGGAAGAAATGAACAGCAGCAATCACCATTTTTACCCCACTTCTCCTGGCGGAAATATTGCAGTTTTCCCTCCCGGGAAGGGAAATTATATTTCAGTTTTCCATAACATTTTTTGCTACAGATAGGAAGATTTTACTGCTCTGCTGAAGAAAGCGGATGTTTGTTTGCTAATATAGGGGAGATTTTCATGTATATCAGACTGGTATTTTATAGACAGAGATAGCTTCCATCCACTCTGGGTACCACCAAGGCAGTGTGTTTTGCTTTGTAATTGTTCTACAAGACTCCTGTTCTTTCTGGAAAACATTGATTTGCCTTTCCACCTCAAAGCTTGAATCATCTTTCTGGTTATTTCCTGAACAATAGATGATAGATGGAGAATTTAAGAAGGGAAAGTCCAATAATGTTGGACGTTGTTTCCATAATAGCCCAACAGAAAATAAATATGCAGACCATTGGGATGTGTTGCAATTTACTGAAAAATGCAATCTATTCTTTGAGTATTCTTATGAATAGTGAAGAAAGTGCATCTGCTGTAGTGTGAGAATACCTCTAATTATTTCCCCTTGATTTTGTGTTAATAGATCTAGACCTAAGGGCAGGGAAGAATGTGTTGTATCTACTACAAATAAATCAGTGCAATTAACTGCTGATATATGCAAACTGACCTTAAGTGCTAATACATGGCTGCTTCTAATATCAGAAATCTAGCTTAGAACAGGCAGTAAAGGGATCTGGCCTTGGATCAATGAAGGAAATGTCTTGAACAAATTGGGACCACAGAGGTCAGTCTTCTAAAAAACATAATTAAATTCAGACTGAACTGGAAGCCTCACACATCAAAGAACTGCAGTGATCAAATGATTAGGGAATTAAGGGGGGTAAGATGCGGCAGAAAGGGAGAAAGAAACAGCAAAAAGTGTGCAAGACAGCAGCTTTAGAGAGGGTATTTGAGAAGCAGAAAGAGTTCAGATGCACAAAAAAGGAAAACTAGTCAAAACTAGATTAAGTAAAAAAGCCCAAAATGTATGAAACGAATACCAGGATATGTTGGTACACACTAGAAAGCAAAGAGTACGTAAGGAAATGAGAAACAATAAAGCATGCAGAAAGGAGTATTAAGAATGCAACAAGAAAATCCTTGGGTAATGGAGCCTGTTGTTGGCAATATAAATTTAAATGCAGCATATAGCAGCTGGCTGCTCTTATCTGATAAGACAGTCATTCTGAGCATAGTTGGTGAGCAGAAACTGCAAAGTGAAGCAGAATATTTATTTGAAATATTGGGGTCTTATATATTTTATTTTATCGCATGTTTTCACTTCATTTTAATTTTAAGAGACTTGTTCTTTTTTTGCTGACTTAGTGCCAGTGAAAGGTGCTGCACAGAGAGCCCTGGGGATTGAAGACTTTTGCTTCCTCATAAATAAACATAGCAAGTATAGTAGAAAATCAGCTTTCCTCATCTTGTTTTCCACTCACCTTCCTCCAGACTAACCTGAAAGACTTTCCATCTTTCCTGGAACAAGGTCTCTGCAGACCAGACAGAGTTTGATGAGCACCTCAACATGAGCTGGCACTGTGCACTTGCAGCACAGAAAGCCAACCATATCCTGGGCTGCCTCCAAAGCAGTGTGGTCAGCAGGACCAGGAAAGTGTTTTATCCCTTTACTCTGTTCTTGTAAGACAGCACTTGGAGTACTGCGTACAGTTCTGGTGCCCCCAACATAGGAAGGATGTAGAATTATTGGGGCAAGTCCAGAGGAGGGCCATGAAGTTGTTAAAAGCACCTCCCCTACAAAGACAGGCTGAGAGAGTTGGGTCTGTTCAGCCTGGAGAGGAAAGAGTTCTACTGAGATCTCACAGGAACCTTCCGGTATCTGAAGGAAGCCTACAGGGAAGCCAGACAGGGTCTCTTCCTCAGGAACTGTACTGACATGACAAAGGGGAATGGCTTCAAGCTGAAAGACAGAAGGTTTAGATTGGATTTTAGGAAAAAGTTTTTTCCTGTGAGGGTGGTGATATACTGGAACAGGCTGCCCAGAGAAGCTGTGGATACCCCATCCCGGGAAGTGTTCAACACCAGGTTGGTTGGTAGTTTGAGCAACCTGGTCTAGTGAAAGGTGTCCCTGTAGGGGGATTCGAACTAGATAATGTTTAAGGTGCCTTCCAGACAAAATCATTCTGTGATTCCATCAAACAGCACACTCATGGAATCATAAAATGGTTTCGACTGGAAAAGGCCTTTAAGACCACTGAGTCCAACCACTAAAGCATGTCTCCAAGTGTCACATCTACATGTCTTTTAAATACCTTCAGGGATAGTGACTTAACCACTTCCTTGGGCAACGTGTTCCCGTGCTTGATAAAATTTTAGTGAAGAGATTTTTCTTATATTCACTCTAAACCTGTTCTAGTACAACTTGAGGCCATTTCCTCTTGTTCTACTGCTTGATACTTGAGAGATGAGACCAACTCTCACCTGCCTACAACCCCTTTTTAGGTAGTTGTAGAGAACAGTAAGGTTTCTCCTGGTCTCTCCTTTTTTCCATGTGAAACAACCCCATCTCTCTCAGCCACTCCTCATAAGACTTGTGCTCCAGACCCTTCATCAGCTCTGTTGACCTTTGGAAAGGGCAAAAGCCCTCAGTCTCACTAGCATGACTGAAATACCATGATATACTTGCACTGCTGTTATTTATAGGGTAATAGATTAGGGATGCTTTTTATTTACTTTCCATTTTCTTTACTGGTGCTGTTTCTCGGTGTACTCATTTGTACTAGTCAAGGTTTCTTCTCAGTCAGGAAATTTTGAAACCTACTTCAGTACATATGAAATTCCTACTGTTGACAGGTCAGCCTCTGAGCTGTGGTTAAGCCATTGGAGAAGAAGAATGTGAGATGTCAGGAAAGGAGGCTAAGTGTCTTTCAGGAGCTTCTGTTCTGCAGGCACTCAGGGCAGAAAGTGGGGCACTGGGGACTAAAGTCACCTCAGCCATACACAGACTCTCACTGCCTCTGACTTCTGCTGTCTGTCAGTCTTGGGGTGATGAAGGACCAATGACTGAGCTAGAGAAAAGGCTGTACAAGATGTCTCTTATCTGCAATCTCCCTTTCTGTGCCATGACAACAGGCTTCTTCATAAACTGTTCTTACATGCACACACAGTTTCCAGATACCTCGCAAACAACTGATTAGCAGAAGTCAATACTTGTAATTATCTTACAGAGGAGAAAGAGCACTTAGCTGAAACTCATCCAAGATTACATACATAGCAAGACACGATGAAGTAGTCCAGGAGTTAATGTTAACATTAAAGCCAGATTTCTTCCCCAGAGACACAAGCACCACTTCTCTCCTTTCAATGTAATTATGCAAACACTGCCTGTTACACTGATTTGTGTTAAAAAATTGTACAGTCATATGCCTTACATGTGGGAACATCACTGTGCAAAGAGAAGGTGAATTGGGTTTTCTGTGAGGAACTTGGTGAATTATCTTGGGCAAAACATTTGAGGCAGATTGTGCCTCTTCTTACTCACTTCTTAAAACTGGGTAGAAGTTGCCTCTTTTTTAGAGTGCATTAAGATTCTAGTGTGAAAGAACAATTATTTCTACCAAAAGACCTCCTTTCTTTTTCCCTTCCATTGACAGCTGTTTGGAAATAGGTAACTGTGTAGCCAGATGCAATAAAGTCTACAATTTGAAAAGCAGCTCTTCTCCTGATAGAAATAATGGGAGTGTTAAGTCCTCCAGAGAAACAGTAAATTGTCCTCCTGCATGTGAATCAAAAAGGGAGAAGTGCTAGAAAGAGAAATTTAATGGACAGATCCAGTGCCATCCAAAGTGAAAAGCAAGAAAGTACAGCGGAAAGTTACCAGGCTGCTGAAAGAGCTCAGAGAATGTGGAGGCCGTGTGTTGTGTCATGCAATGACATAGCAGGGTTCTCACATTTCTTTCTCAGAAGTCTGCTAATTTGTCACTGAATCATGAGCCAGCCACAGAGACAAGCCACTGGAGTTGTATTCCCTGTAACAGGGGACCTCTGCCATCAAATGCTCATGCTAACATCCTTAGGAATCCTGGGGCATTCAGCAAAAGTGATTGTTTTGTTTCTTTAAATGTGGACTTCAAATTTGCCTTGCTTATGTTTCAAAGGATCTCCAAATCTTTACATACCACTTTGTGTGCCCAATTATATTCATGAGAAAAATCAGAAAAAGATCTTTAGTTTTGTATGTCTTGGATTTACTACCAGTGCCTCTTTGCATGTGGGTTATACATGAAAGAAAAACTGTAGTCTACATGCCAAATAAAGAATACTTCCTATGGAATATTGGACAGATTTTTTCTCTAGGGCTGAATGAAGGGTCATTAACAAAAAAAAAAAAAAGTAATAATCACAGATAAAGAGGAGAATGCCAATTATTCTAATCATGCTGCTCTTCCTTCAATGTGGAAGGAAATAAGAATGTATAAAGACTTTTATGAGAATTAAAGTAAGCAAGAGATAAAAAATTTACCTGAGGATTTTCTGTTATGGCTCAGAGCCAAGGGGAACTCGGGTTCAGATCATGAGAAGAGGCCTTCAGTTGTATTTGCAGAAAGCAGTAGGGTCTGTTGATGGGCATTTATGTTTCATCCCACAGGCAATATCTCTGAGGGAGTTGCTCCTTAACACCTTTGCAGCTTCCGTATGTGTTCAAAATGAGTAAGAAACAGAATTACTGGTAACTTCTCTACTGTGCTGATAAAGCAAAATGTAGGATTGCTGTTAAGAACAAGATAAATAAATGAACTGGATACCTAAAAATAGCAGAGAGGCTCAGCTTGGCTGACTCATGATCTTGTAGATGAAATCTGATGGAGACTGGTGCACAGCATTAAAACAGGAAGGAAAGATAAATGCTGATGGGCATTAAATGAACAATCAAAAATGAATGGACCTCCAAATGGTCTGTGGGAGAGAAAAAACAAACCAGCCCAAGCCATTTAGAATTAGTGCTCAAGCCATTTGTAATTAGTGGTGTTGAAAATGCTTTTCCTCATCTCCTGTGTATCTGTCATGGGAAATCACCATCCTGCGCAGATGTGGCTGCACTGGAAAGCTCTAGGAAACTGCCCAGATAGACCTGTTGCTGATGCAACACACCTAAGTGTGTCTGTTTACCAAACATCTACACTTGGATTTTCTAAATGGCCTCTTTCCCTTCAGTTTGTTTTTGTATGCTTACAGGTAACTGCCTGCACATTTAAATTTTGTGCATTATCAAAAACCATGCAGGTGTCTAAGCACTGTTTTGTGCCAACAAATCAAGCAGTTAAAGCCTGTGCTTTCCAGTCAGTGAAGGTAGAATAATGCAAGTAAAATTGTTTTCCCAGGTAAAATCACGCTAGTCAACAAAATCTGGCTATGGTTATTAAGGTTATAATGTGCCATTCACAAGTTCTGGATAGAGCTATATTTTTTTTCTATTTTGCCAGAAGTTTTACCCACTGACAAGTATCAGCCCATGTGACAACACCTGTTTGTAAGACTGTTCAGATTTCATGAGACCACTTTAAGAAAGGCATTAAATGAAGCATTCAAAATATCTGTTTTTAGTGTTTCTGAGATGTAATGTTTTCATTTGGAAATTATGCATTTCATGTAGGTATTTTTCTAAAGTACAATGTTTAATGAATGAGTAAATCAAGCATGCCTACTGGATTTATGCTACAGGACTGAATTTAGTTACTACAATCAGCACTCAGCAATTAAAAATTGGACAGTAAACTTCAAGACAGATACAAATGAAACTGACCTTGGCATTGCAGGTAGACATGATTCTAGAGTAAAAAATTCCCTCTTCTGCAGCACAAGAAATTTAGGCTAATTGTCAAGAGGAATTTTAGGCCCATGTTTCTTTTGCTGTGTTCTCTGTGTGTGCATGAAGGCTTTTCTGTCCAAGTTTCAGGTGGCATGATGCCAGATCAGACAAGATCTAGAGATTATTCATAAGGAAGTAGTGACACCTGTACCCTTTGGATGGAAACTAGAAGAAAGTCCGGCTTCCAAAGGATATGTGTCCCTAACTGACCCAGTCCTGATATTCCATTATGACTGTGGAAAAAGTTCCCTGCTTATTAGACAATGGAGAACCTACACAGCTCAGAGCATGTTAACAGCAGAGTGGACCGACTCTTGTCTAAAAAGGATGAACTCGGTTTAAAGCCTTTTCAGTAGCCAAGATGTTGATAATGTCTATCTTCCATGTGGATACTCCGATTCCAAACATGAGGCGGACTCAACAATGCATAATTTCCTTTCCAGAAGTCTAACAGACCTAACCAAGTG
Organism: Callaeas wilsoni; assembly: GCA_013398955.1. Taxonomy (NCBI): domain Eukaryota; kingdom Metazoa; phylum Chordata; class Aves; order Passeriformes; family Callaeidae; genus Callaeas; species Callaeas wilsoni. The sequence continues at coordinate 696,273 of VWPU01016066.1, forward strand.
TCTCTCCTCTCCTTTCATGAAACTTACTGTATTCTGTGTTCTTGAAAAGTGAGAGTAGTAAATAATACTGAGGCTTCTGCACTTCTGATTTTATCTGAAGTGATGAAAATGTCCCAAATGTATTGTGGGGAAGTGCCAGACAGGCAGATGCTTGGAAGTACACAGAATGTGTTCACTAAGTTTTATTTTCTCACAAAATGAATCTCAAAATCTTAACTAATTTGGCACATATCTTGAAACCAAATGGCTTATAATGGTGACTTCATTTCAACAAAGTGCTAGTAATAGTGAAGAGTAATATAACAGACCTACCCCTGGTTTCCTCTTTACTTAAGAGCTCTTGCTCCATTTCCTAGGAACTAGGAGGTAAGTGCATTCTAGATCTAAGTGTTCTAGGGTCAATAGGGCTACTAGACACAAATACTGACCAGCCAACAGGGACAACTTTGGCAGAGAAGCTACAAATATAAAATATTTCTCCTGGATCAATACCACTGTGAAAAATGAAAAACCTCATGTATATACATATTTCTCAGAATTTCTTCTTCTTAGAAGAAAGTAACTCTATCCCAGTTGCAAGCAGGACAGTGAGCACATACACGTTAGTGCTCAAAATGCCCCTTCCATATATACAGCAAGAAAGTGACTCAGGAATTTGTAGTGTGTTTTTTAAGAGCTCGCCTAAAAAGCACTTGCTAGTAGTTTAACCATATCAAACAGAAACAAAATTTTTAACTGATTCTGAAATTTGTCTGATAAGATTTGATGTTACTATTATCTTTTAAGTATTACATGTTAAACTTTCATAAAAGTGTCCAAAGGGGTTTTTTGGCCTATATAACCTGAAATGTGAACAGGTGACTAACTGCAGGGATTAAATGTGCTGGAACATTAACATATGGATTTGTTCTTTTAGGATGTATGGAAAATACTGCTTTTAATGAAAGAAATTAGATGCTTTAGTAAACTAGGAGAGATGAAAGCTACATTGATAATTTGGGCATTTGATAGATGCATTACTTCCATCTTGGCAGTGGTAAAGGAATTGGGTAATGTTAGTAATTAAGAAATAACATGACTGCTGTCAGGAAAATATCAGGAAAGTATTACGAAAAATAAAGAAAAGCTTTCCAAGAATGCTTTAGAGACACAGTTTTTGCCCATGAAAGACTGAATGAGACCAGTATCTTCCTGTGTGCAAAAGCCCCACCTAAGAAAATATTTGGTTATATCCCTGGGATCTGTTGAATGGATTAAATCAGCCTTCACAGATTAAGCCCTCCTGAAAATCAGCTTTTATGGATTATCCTTACCTCTGTTCTGGATCCAGTTACAACCAGTTTTTTAAAGACTGCAACCTTAACAGAAAATGTTCTTACATTTAAGACCACCCTATGAGGCAATTTTGTTTGGGCACATCCACTCCTTTAGCCTAGCTCTTCCTAAATACTGGCAAGCTAAAACTGCTTCCAGGGCTAGGGAACACCGAGCAGGTAGGAGGAACTCCCAGCTACTTGGAAAGGTGAAAACAAGAGAACAGCACTCAAAAGAAATAAACCACATAAATAAAACTCATGATGGTATGGGGGTGATAAAATATTTTTAGTTGCAACCTTGCTATGGCTGCAATATTCTAGAAAAGAAAAAGTTGTACAAAGGGCAATAATTTTGCTACACTTTACTCAGAGTTCCATTTTTTCTGTTACTGTGGAAACAACGTCAGTGAAATGAATATGGGTGGAGCTTCATATAGATAGTCACAAGTACCTGGAGAAATGTGTACTTGTACATGTTGCCCCTTTATGATGTGTAAAATATAAGGTGGCTGGAGAAAGCAAACAGTTCACGTTTGAGCCATTAATTTTTTCAATAAAACCAGCTCCTTAAAACGCCTAGCAAAAACCTCTGTTGCATTGTCTGTATGCACCTGATGAAGATCAGCTTTACCCAAAAGAATGCAGGAGCCCAGGCAAGCAAAAAAAGACAAATGCTCAACAAAAGCAGTGTTGGTTATCCTGAATTTGAGCTGGTAAGTTCCTAGGTACAGACTGACTTTAAACACCTGAAGAGTCTCACAGGTGCTCACAAAGCCAGCAGTGGCCTAACACCAAGCCTGTGTTTACATGGATGTACTACTGAGGACAGATCCAGATGCAGAGGTATTTACTTTCCTTATGGACATTGCAATTGCTTTGTGAGTGAAGCATAAACTACCTGCATGGATCAGGGAGAACACAAAACCTACCTTTCCATACAGTTTTTTGGCAATGCAAGGGATTAAGGAGCAATTTTTGTCCTGACATAGTCCCATCCTGTTTCATGCTTTGTCTATTAAACTGCTTACGAAAATATATGTGAAACTTCACCCATCACTGCAATCCTTCCAACTCTGCATCTGGGGGCTAGATTTCCTAGTCACATAAGTTCACTTAAAATAGAGATAAGAGAAGATAAAGAACAAGGAAAAGGACAGCTCTCAGGAAAGAAAACTCAATTCCCCCACAACACCTACAAAACTGAAGGGAAGTATCTCAGCTCACCCGTACAGTCCCTGGACTGTGGTTCCCAGGGTACTTGGAGACTGTAGAATCAGAACCACTACCCATCCACCTCTCCTTTTTTAATTTTTTCTTTCCCTCTCTTTTTCCCAGCCTGTATACTGCATATTATTTGTCTGACGGTTACCTAGCACTTGGCACTGTGGTAAGCAAAGGTTATTGGAATTTAAATGCAAAGTTCAATGAATATAGAATTAAAAAATGCCTTGGAGACATTGCTGAAATGAGATGCCAAATCCCCAGAATTTGTATCTTTATGAGGAAAATCTGAATACAAAACACCAAGGTTTATGGCTCTTGCACATATTAATTCGTACCAATCCGTGTTCTAAGAGGACTAAAAGGGCTATTTTTCGTTTTGGGCTGAGACAGGAACTCTTCCAGATTTACTGACTTGCTGTGAGAAATATGCTTTATCAGGCTGATAGATATCTTTAAAATGTAAATCAGAATGGTGAGCTTATCACAAGACTGCCATTAGCAGCTCATAAAATTCTTGATGTTGCAGGTAACAAGAGATTTTGTGAACAGGGTGAATGTACTGGTCAGCAAAAACAGACCCTAAACTTGACACTTTATTTTCTGTCTTACAAGAAAATTAGCAGAACTTAAATCAAAACAACTTTTATTATGCATCCATCTCCTTGGCAACTAGCAATTATCATGACTTTGTGGGAGGGTCTAGATTTTAAAGGATATTATTATAATTGTGCAGACTCAAGAATTGCAGTATTACCTGGAATCATCCCTAGAAGTGCACAAGGCCAGGCTGGATGGGTCTCTGAGCAGCCCGGTCTAGTGAAAGATGTCCCTTGGCAGATGGGCTGGAACTGGATGATCTTTAAGGTCCCTTCCAACCCAAACCATTCTATGATTCTATTAGGCTATGAATTCTTACCTCATCTCTGGCCCAAGTGCTTTGTCTGTCTGGAGAGAGAAAGGAAAATCATATGCCCTTTGGAGGCCCCAGATTTTCTTCTTAAGGAGTTCTGTCCATTTCTGCTGTCTCAAACGCCCTATAGGAAGTCCTTTGGGTTTGTACCCTCTTCATTGCGTTATGAACTGGTCACTTCAGGATTACAATGCAGAGAAACCCAGAGCTCAGCAGCTTGACATAACAATGCTAGCAAATGATCACAAAGGCTAGAAATTTCCTCTGTAAACAAACAATATTTACATTAGTACTTTCAAGTGCATGCAATAGCTGGAATGTTGGTGATTGTTGCCAATTTGCCCTCTTGCTGGAAAAAGCACATGCTGCACTCTCTGTGACTTCCATGCACACGTGCAAGAACACACAGGCAGATGATGCTCTTTCGAGCCATCCACAGATGGTTTCCCCATCAGGATTTGCTTTGCCATTTAGGCCTCCTGCCTCATATCCTCCTCTCGGTGCTTCAGTCCCTATTTTATATAATTAACTTCTGTTCCTCCCCCCATTTTTACTTTTTTTCCCCATGAATACTCTTTACTCTGATGCTTAGAGTCAGCCATCTCCCCAAAGCGCTGTGATATTTATCAGCATCCGGAAGAAATGTGGTTAGAGGATTGAGACACTTAAAGGAGACACTGCTGTCGTAAGTGTGCATTCACATTTTTGAATAGATATTCAGAGGGTGGGAATGTAGATGAGGGAGAAGCTATGAAAGGGCTTATTACTAATTAACTGTATCTATTTTTCCCCCTTTTAAACTGCTTTTTGTTTATCATTTCAGCTGGTAGGGTAATACACTAAATTAAAGCTGCAGAATATATTTATAATTAAGATTGAAAAAGCCAATTGCCTGTTACTAAACTACCAATTGATAATATTGTAAGGGATATTTATAGCTCTTTGGTATGTATGCCACAGATTTGCATCAACAACACACTTGCTTATCTCCAAACATTTTATTCAGTAGCCCTTTATTTACTACTGAAGGTAAGATTACTCTTCTCAAGCCATCCTTTCTAAAAGTGTCTTGCTTTCATCTTGTTTGTAAAGCTCAGCAAACACAGATGCTTCAGTCATTTCCTCTCCTATGAAATAGTAATAACAGTATATAATTACTCTCATCACACCATCCAGAAAACCTTGCCGTAAAGAACACACTCTACATAGTTCAGCACTCATAGCATCTTGCATTTCTACAGCTCCTTCTTTCTACTCATCTCACATATCCTAGAAAGGAGATACCAAACCACCTTACCCAGGGCATGAATCGGGAAGTTTTGGACAGAGTCCCAAAGATAGGCCCTTAGTTTTCATTCCTTTCACAGGAAGGTAGAGCAAGACCTGTTTAAAGAGTTTTTTAAAAATTGCTGAAGTGATGGTTTTGTTTTGTGTTTGGTGTGTGTTACTGGGAGTTTAATAACTCAAAATACAAGTGCCAAAAAACTACTAAGTGTATGAGCACCTGCGTGATTGAGAAGAGATAAGGCATGTACCAAACGGTGATGCAAGTTTATATGGTGGATGTAGGTTAAAGAGAGGCAAAATGGCCACGTTCAAAATTTGAACCTGAATTGTGCCTGTAGCTAGTGCCACAGGGGAGGGTCTTGGAGACTAGAGTACACCATTCTGGCTAAAAAGCCTGGGAGAGCCCTTACAAAAATGTAGCTCTTTGTCTACCTTTCCCTTTCCTCAAAAGGAGAATAAGGGCTAGAAATGAATGATCTACCCATTCTTCAACCCTGCTGGGTAGCAGGGTCTGGGAAAGGGAGAAACAGAAAGGAAGCAAGTTTACCCACATCCTGCACGTGTGGGAAGAATGTCGGCAAACCTGTGTAAGTAAATATTCCCAAATCTGAAGCAGGGCTTCAGTTTCTCCCAGTCACAATTGTCTCTCCAAGCAGCCTGTTAATGAGTTTTGTTTACCCTTCAAACACATATCCTTGCAGTTTAAGCTGGAAAAGCATGTGAGAGATTGGAAAAAAGGGAGATAATTGTGCAAAGAGGAATTGGCAGGGTGCAAGAGAGGGCCATGGAGACAGGCAAGAGCTTCACTGTCACTACAACAGTAGGGGTTGCAGTGTGAGAGCATATGGTCGTCAAAAACTTGCCAGGATCCTAAGGTAGCACAGTCTTCCCCTGGATCTCTTCTCTTTGGAGCTAGATGTTGTCACTCTTTCCTTGGTTTGGCTGAGCACAGGGTGAAACCAGGTGGCAATTACACAAGTGATTTTTGCTTCCAATGCTGTCTATCATTAATTTTATTATGAGTGGGCAAGTGACTTGCCTCAGAACTGGCCAGATAATTACATGGTCATTATTAACCACATTACCAAAGGGTAAAAAGGAAGTTATTTTTATCCATAAAGTCAGCTGCTTCAACCCTAAGACTAATTCTACATTATTATGCACCAGAAAGTAATTGTTATAGATACTGATTCTAGCTTCTACCCAAAAAGAAGCAGACACTGTTTCAAGTGAAACATTTCAGAATTTTTAGTAAGTCATGAAATCTGATGGTAGCATTTGTCCAGAAAGAAAGAAAGAATGATTTTATCATGTTTTTGTAACACTTAACCATTCCATCCTGGAGTGCTGATGCCTTTAGGTGTGACTCCTGAGAGGAGGCATCACAAAGTCTCTCCGGAGGTAGACGTTAGGCAAAACATAAGAATAAAGGTATTTATATCATAACTGCCGGTGGTCTTTGTAACTTTTTTCATTTCTTTCAGGTAGTGTTGCGTGATTTACAATGGAAAAATTGCTCTGCGGCATCCTGGTGTTTGGAATGGCTGTCACAGTCAACGCTTGTCCCAAATATTGTGTGTGTCAGAACCTGTCTGAGTCACTGGGGACTTTGTGTCCCTCCAAGGGTCTCCTTTTTGTACCGCTGGACATAGATCGAAGGACTGTTGAACTCCGTCTTGGGGGCAACTTTATCATTAATATCAGCCGACAAGATTTTGCCAATATGTCTGGACTTGTTGACCTTACTCTGTCCAGAAACACCATTAGTTACATACAGCCCTACTCTTTCACTGACTTGGAGAGCCTTCGGTCTTTACATCTAGACAGCAACAGGTTGCCTGAGATTGAAGAGGATACTTTAAGAGGTTTAATTAACCTTCAGCATTTAATTTTAAACAACAACCAGCTAAGCAGCATTTCTGATGAAGCCTTTGAGGATTTTTTGCTGACATTGGAAGACTTAGACCTTTCCTACAATAACCTCCGAAGCATTCCCTGGGAATCTATAAGAAGGATGATAAACTTGCATCAGCTCAGTTTAGATCACAACCTAATAGATTACATAACAGAGGGGACGTTTGCAGATCTTCAGAAACTGGCCAGATTGGATCTAACATCCAACAGACTTCAGAAGCTCCCCCCTGACCCTATATTTGCCAGATCCCAAGTAATTCCGTTGGTCGTTACCCCGTTTTCACCACCTCTGTCCCTCAGCTTTGGGGGCAATCCACTGCATTGCAACTGTGAGCTACTGTGGTTAAGGCGACTTGACAGAGACGATGACATGGAAACTTGTGCTTCTCCTCCAAGTCTAAAGGGCAGGTACTTCTGGTACGTACGGGAAGAGGAATTTGTTTGCGAGCCTCCTCTTATTACGCAACATACTCACAAGCTGCTGGTTTTAGAAGGGCAAACTGCCACACTGAAGTGCAAAGCCATTGGGGATCCCACTCCCATCATTCACTGGGTGGCCCCTGATGACCGTCTCATCGGAAACTCCTCGAGGACAGCTGTCTATGACAATGGCACCTTAGATATACACATCACCACCTCCAAGGACTATGGGACTTTCACATGCATAGCAGCCAATGCTGCGGGAGAGTCCACTGCAACAATTGAACTCTCAATTGTTCAGCTTCCCCATCTCAGCAATGGGACAGGCAAAGCAGCTCCACCGAAATCCAGGCTCTCGGACATCACCAGCTCCACCAAGTCCAATCGTGGCGAAACAAAAGGCCCACCAGAAAGGGCTGTCCTGGTGTCAGATGTGACCACTACCTCAGCTTTGGTCAAGTGGACAGTCAGCAAGTCGGCCCCTCGGGTAAAAATGTATCAGCTGCAGTATAACTGCTCAGATGACGAAGTCCTGATCTACAGGTAAATGCAGTTGTTGTTTGGTCCTCTGATGATGGGAGGGGGCAGAAATCAGCATAAGAAATCTTTACTCTTTGACTTTTTACTGATTTGACTTTGAACTGAGATGGCACAGCCACCAGCAGCATTAGTGGTATCTGATAAATTTGCATTCTCTCTGTCAGTTTGCCTGTTGGTCTGTTCATCGCTTTTCTGTCCAAGTCACACATTGAAAATCTCTGTAGTACTCATTTTCCAAGAGCTTTTTTCAGCAAAATTTTCAATTTGGGAAAAAATAGTACTATTGCTGGTGGCCTTCTTAGATGGCTTAACAAAGAAAAGAAAACTTGAAGACTAGAAGTCAGGAATTTCCCTTTCCACCTCCCGTAGGTGGGATTGAAACAGACTACTTAGAGAGGAAGCAATGTGGGAGGAACTTTGTGCTGTCTACCCCTAACACAGGCCCTAATTATTCTGTGATTCAAGATTTGGGGTTGCTAACAAGACACTGTTCACCTATATGAAAGAGCTCATTTCTTATTTCACGAACATCTGTTTTACACAACCGTAATGGCTGACAACTTTGGAGCATTTAATTTTTTATACCATATTAAATGCAAGAAGAGGTAGATATAATTTCAAAAGCAAACCCTGAATGTTCCTTATGATCCTCCAATTCTACAACTCTGACTTTTAATGATGTAAAGCAGGATCCGCTCTTACAGTGAAGCAGCAATAAATTTTAGAGACTAAAAATGTGTAGGAACAGTACAGGAAAACAGTACTGTTGTCTTTTCCTTGTGTATTGGAAGAATGATTGACATATTCATGCTAGTGATAAATCCCTAGAAATCACCTTGTCCTTCCTTTTTATTGCAAAGATTTCATTGAACTGAACTGTATCTTTGGTTGTATATGATCTATCAGCAGAAGTCAGAATCTCAAGGAAAAGTAGAACCAAACATGTCAACCCTTATAGCTTTATAAGCATCCTGAAGCAGTGGAGAAAAATTGGATCCGGGAGAGATATAATGAGATTTGGGGTTTGATTCTAATTTGAGGAGAAACTGTGCCCAAAATATAGTCAAAATCATTGATTTTCATGGTAGGTTTGGTGTTATTACCTGCTGGCTATTCTGTTCTTCTCTTGCTGCCTGCAGGGAGAGCTGAGGCACTCATCAAGTCATGGTACTCAGCCTCCAGATCCTACAACAGGCCTTGTTATTTTCTTATTTACCACAAGGTGGTTTTCTTTAGCATGAGAAAGTCAAAAGGAGACGTAGTAAACATTCATGTGATATTTTCCCCTCACCCTTCTCCTGCAATGAAATCTAATTTTAAAGTTTCTCCAGAACAGAATGTTTAGTTGACATGGACAAAATTTTGTGCCAACAATACCTTTTTCTGAATCAGTTGTAGAACAGAAAGAATAAAGTGATTGATTTAGCTACTCCAAATTCACTCACTCATTGCCAAAAGCAGGAATATTGACCAGCAAGTCCAAAAAACATTTTTTAAAGGATATTTATTCAAATATTGAATTAATCTGAGGAAATTCAGTTCTATCCACCTCCATTCCTCAATTATAAAAATATCTTGAAATCAATCAGGAAGTGAAAATTATTTGTTTTGCTCTGGCTAATGTACAGTGGAACCAGTGTGTTAGCTTTGGGAATTGCAACTATGTGGAGTCAAGTAAAATGAAAGGGTAATATAAAGTTAAGCAATGATAGAGTATTAAGAATAGAATGAAAGAAAACATGCTAGTGCCACTTTTTTTCCCCAAAACAATGCTTTTGGCAAAAACTCGGCAGTAATTAAGATCTTAACCATAGTGTAAGGCTGAAAAACACTCTGAGGGATGTGTAAGTCATATGTTCATTGTAAAATGAATTTGGCCCAATGAACAGGAATATCCCTGCAACCAGAAAGAGAAGTTTGCAGAGGTTGTCAGATGTTGGAAGTGGTTGGCTGTGTCAATTTTCTAGGGAGGAGGATGGCCAGGGCAAAAAAACCAAACAATGCAAAAGCATTGACATGCAGCCTAGGAGCTGGATGGGTGAGAACTGGGTGCCATGGGCAGAAATGAAGAAAGTTGTCATCTTGCCAGCCTGGTCTGGATGAACAAGATGTTAGGCACCCCCTAAATTTTTATCATGTCCTCACTTCCACCTCTCAGTGAGGTTTTGGCCCTTTGCTGCTTTATTTGGTTGTAGCTCAGTTTTTCAGAAGCTCAGTGAGGATAGTGCTATTTCTACAAATCTCCCATCAGGCTTTTTTTGAGGATTCACTGATGATGCATAGCTCTTTTAGTTCACAGCTCTCAAAAGCACTTCACCCAAGAAAACAAATTTTATTTCTCTACATTTTGCACCAGGGGAAAATGAAGCATAGAAAGATGAAGTGATTGTCCAGCGTCTGAGAGTTAATCAATGGTACTCATAATATCAAAACCAGTTCTTACAACCTCCAGTCAGAGAACCACTCAGTCCCTTAGAGTTAATTAACTAAAGCTGTTTTGCTTTAATTGGTCAGATGCATATCACTGCAGTGAGTTTGTGGAAAAACCTAAGGGAAAAGGATTTCTACAGTGCTCTGCTCTATAAAATGCTGTGTATGTGCTAAATGGGACGTGATACTGCTTAGCTGCTAAAATGATGGGCACTTAATATACTCTAAGACAGTCGGTATTCCAGGACTGAGACACATCAGCTGTGCTCAGCTTTTAGGAATCCTGCTTCACCAGCAAGAAATGTATGCACAAAAGACAGAAATCTGCTGCGTTCTCTGCTAAGAATTTGTCATGAACATTGTACACATTGGGAAAGAGTGAAAGCAGTTCTCCCCTCCCCATTGATGTCAACATCTCTCCCGATCATTACCCAGGACACCAGTCCCATTTCCCCTTCCATGCCATCTGTGGTCTTCCACTGGCAGGATGGTGTAAAAGGGGACTACAGTGGGGTGCAATGGCTCAATTAAAATTCAAGTCTTGGGAGATACTGGCAAATGTTTTCTGCTGGGCTTCCCGTTTGCACTGAGCTGAAATGGTACCAGAATCTGAAGTTTGGCTTTGGATATTCCAGTGCCATTATAATGAGGATTAGCAGGAGGAGTACTGTTTGTCTGCTTTCCCATCGGACCTTCCCTTGTATTTGCTGTCTCAGGGCCTTTGCTCAAGCTCATAGCAGGTTTTTATCTGTTTCAATGCATTCAGGGTGCATGTTTCTGACCCTGATCTAATGAGTAGGTCCCCGATCTGCAACCTGTGGGTTTTAATGCAGCAGTCTTTCCTTTCTTTCATCTTTTCTGTAAAACCAACACCAGTGCAGTAAATGTGTGTTGTACCCATGACTTTTAGCCAAGACTAGAAGTTTGTTACTAATTGCAGAACTGAAATTCACTCCTTATTTGAAGGAAAACCATGCAGAAAGAGTAACCGATGTCCAATAGAGAAAGGGATGGAAGAAGACCAAGGTCTACAAAGAAATGTCTGTCCTTGGACTCAGGGTTAAATGAGTGAACACTAGGAAACCTCCTCTGGCATAGAAATCTTACCTACTCCTTTCAGTCTAGACTCCAAAATGTTTTAGATGTGTAAAAGCATCAGACTTAAGATCAATGCAATCCAGGCACTGGTAAGCTTAATTCATTTTGAGTAACGAATTGAAATGAAATATAAATATTTAGAAAATGTCTTTGAGCCTCAGTTTCCCATCTGTAACCTGGGTGACAGCACCACCTTCCTTCACAGGGATAAACACATTAGAAACTATTATGGAACCAGGAGCCCACATAAATAAATAGGGAGACTTGCTTTGAAGTCATTGTGTGGTCTGGAGCAACAGGGATAGTCATGAAGGATTAAGGTGGAGGATTACATAACTGCAACACTTGAATTCAAGTAAGGCATCTGGGGAGAGAGATTGTGGTTTTTTCATGCATAGAGCACCCTACATGATGGGGGACCAAACCTCATTCTTGGCCGGCAGGCATTGGTGTAATATATACATTCACTACATTTTCAAAAGCGAATAAATCTGCAAGTGTTTTGTAGAACTTCCCAGGTCATACTGAGCCTTCTGGCTGTGTTTTGAATTAAAGCAAAGATGCAACCATTTAAAAACGTGCATCTGGAGTGCGACACTGCCATTAGATTTATGAGAGATTTAGGTCTGTTTTATTTTGTGGTATTTCATACTAAAAGTGATGAAAACAGCTGTACAAATTAAGAATTACTGTAGAGTTTTAGTCTCCCTAACTTATAAATTCAGCTGTGGGGAAAAAAAAAAGTATTTTATATGTTTCTGAAAGCTTATTTTTTAAATATATATTTTATGTAGCAGGCAGTCTAAGCATTAAAATCTGAATAAATGTCTCCACATCTCCAGTTTATTTAAACAATGGTGCCATGGATTTGATTACTCAAACAATATAATAATGATTTATATTTACACAGCTCCTTTTACTGCAATTGCTTTACAGGGTGGCTGAACAGAAATCCCCACTATCCTGTCACTTCTCAGTTAAATATTGGCTGCAGTTTAGCAATCAGGTGATTGTTCAGTTCCTTTCCATGAGCGAAAAATAGCTTCGGCATTTGCACTTATGGATACTTTAACCTAGGGAGGAAGTAATTAACTGAGCTTGAATTTCCCACAATGTGGTGGTATAAATACACCCATGCACTCTTCTAGTGAAGTGCATGTCAATAAGAAAGTGCTTCATGACTGACGTGCTGCAAACTTCAGGAATATCTAATTCACGTAAGGATGTTCTCTCAAACAGCAGCGCCACACTGAGCATCAGAGAGGATGCCATTGTCTAATGCTCCACGCTAGGAAAGCCTATTGTGTGGAGATCTTCCAGCTAAAGACTGAACACAGAGGAAGCCCTGTCCTGTGGCTGGTAGGGCAGATGGTCTCAACAGCCTGATGCTGTAGCAAAGTGTGTTTATGTCATTTTCTCTCTGAGGAAAGTTAGAATTACAGAGTACCGGTTAACTTTGGAAAAGACAGAGGATTCATTTATTCTGAAAGACCCAGACATCTGTCCTTACTTGTGATTTGGTCACTGGCTTCAGACGAATAAAGATTTGCAGATAAATGCCTGCCACACTTCTATCTAATTTTCAGTTCCACTCATCTCCAACTTTGCTAGGCACTGACCTTCCTCCGTGCCTCACACCTGGAGCAAAATCCCCTACTCAGCCTCAATACATGAGCTGAGCTATTCCAGTTGCATTGTATGCAGGACAAAAACCTTGATGTGGCCAAAACGTTTGCACATTTAAACATTAAATAAAACAACCACTGGGAGGAAGGACATCACATGAAGATGTTAACCAGCATGTGTTAATCTTTTATATTTGACAGGTAGAGAGAGCCACTTCATAAAAATAAAAACATGAAGTCACAGTCCCAAAAGGAAGCAAAATTTATATAATCAGTGCAGAGGGAAGTTTGACATGGACATTTGGTACTTCAGATCATTTGAGAGTGGTTTGCAGCAGGAGTGTGTATTGGCTTCTGGAGTACCCTCAGCGAGCACAAGCTTGCTGAAAGGCATCAGTCATAATGAAGAAGCTGCTTCACAGACACCTGTATTCTGGGACTGTGGGATTTTACTTTTGTCTGTCAAAAATATTTTCATCTAGTCTATTTTCATCTTCTTTCTTTTGCTGGGGGAAGTACAGGGACATGGTTTTTTGGGGTTGTTTTTTGTTTGTATTTGCTTGTTTGTGCTTGGTTTTTTCTCTACCACCCCACCCTCCCTTGCAATATGAGAAATCTTTAAAGAATGAAAAAGAAAATGTAATGAAAATGAGAAAAATTACATGTATTACCAGAAAATGAAGTGGGAAATCAAAATATAAAATATGAAATAAATATATTAAAAATTAATATAGACAAGAAAAGTAGATGTACATCTCAGTAATGTCCCTAGATTGTTGTGACAAGCTATCATCCACTTGCTGCTTGTACAGAAACTGATGAGGAATCCATTGGTCAGAGCAAGTCCAGTTCATGATGAGCAGAGGCAGACCATGTGGATGCTGCCCAGATCATTTTCTTGGTTGATCGTTGACACAGAAAGGCAAAATACTAAATGGCCCCTTATCCCTAAAGGAGATATGTCCCCTGACATGAGCATGTGAGACGTATGTGAGGGCTCATGAGAGGGTGCCTGCACTGCTGCCAGCCATGCTGCCATGGCCCAGCAGAGCAGGGCAGGGCAGGACAGCACCTGCTGCCAGCTTGGAGGCATTCCCATTTCCTTCAAAGTTTAACTCCTGCCAAATAACACTTATTGAGGTCTGTGGAGAAGTTGTATGCTACAGCTCTACCCCTAAGCTCAGACTCAGGTGTTGAATATGAAGGCGAATCGCCTGATTCTCATCTCAGCCCACATTTAGGGGTGTTGCACAAGGTGGAAAGGAAACCAGAATCACTTTAGACAACACTCTCAGGCACATGATGTGATTCTTAGGGCGGTCCTGTGCATGGCCAGGAGCTGAACTTTATTGATCCTTGTGGGTCCCTTCCAACTCAGAATATTCTGTAATTCTGTGATTCAGCATAAGACAGCAGTACTCCTGTTTTACCTCTGCTACCAATTATTAATTCAGCTCAACAAAGCTGAGCAGTTTTACTTGAGAGGAATTCAGGATGAGCTAGTTCTTGTTCATAACATCTGCTACATCCCCTCTCTCAGATTCTCTGCACCTAAGTGCCAATATCTGTCCCCACACCTTATGTCAATAAAAAATTATACATCTGATGCCAAAATGAGCTATTGAAATAAGATTTTTATTTAGCTTCAGGTGACTCAACAATTTGATCTCTAAATGAAAATCTTTAATATATCCATAATTTGTATATATAATGCACATTTAACCACCCAAGAGGCTCTACTTGATCTCTGAGTTTTCACTTCAGTGCCTGCAGCAAATTCCCAATACTCCTTTTCTCTCTACTGCTCATCCATTGAATTCTAGTTGGTATCAGAGATCCACTCTAATATCTTCCTCATTTTGGGTCACATCTCCTGATATCTGAGTTCTTTTAGGAGGAATGGGAAGGGTATCAGCAACCACAGAGTGTGAAAACTATTCCTAATCTTTCTAAATTTGTAGCTGAGAACTTCCTCCCTCCCCTCACTTCACCCGTCATTTCAACTGGGTCACCACCAATTCAGACGACTAAGAAACGTCCTTCAAGTGTGTTGAACCAATAGTAAAAGTAATGGCTGAAAAATACCTGCTTGAGGGAGAGGATGATTTACTTTTATCCACAGGTATTCTGCAATAGAGTCATAAATAATAAAAAAAGAAGCTTAAAATCATATTGTGCTCTAAAACACTATATTACTATAATTTGCCTTGCCAGTTTGAGATCATTCTGCTTAACTGAGCTCCCACTTGCTCACATGCAGGTTCCAGGCTGTAGGCAGGTGAAAGAGGATGCCTTGACAGCTCCTACTCCCCAGCTTTCTGACACCCCACCCCATACAGCTCCCATCTTAAGTCATGGGAAAGTCTTTTCACCCATTTCAAAGCTGATGTGGCTTTAGATTCTTGGTAGGAGGGTCTTGGAAGAGGGCACGTGCTCCTCTTGCAGCAGGTTCCTATTACTCCTTGTCTTTCCAGCGCTGAACGGTTGAGCTCTGACTGTGAATATTTTTCTGAGGGTTTTGCAAGCAATTATATTTATTTGGTTATGTAGGACTATTTCATCTATCAAATACATGAGACAGGACAAAGAGGATGGTAGGGAACGAGTAAGTCAAAATTACAAACACAGCCAGAACATAGTGCCTTATTTCACTTGTGTAGCTGCAGACTTACCTACCTAATTGCTTACTCTGAATTTCTGATTATACCCTTTCTCTTTCACACCAGGCTTTCTGCTTGTAGGCTCTGGCTATTTTCAGAAGAAAATATATTTTTTTTTTGTACAATGATGGAACTGGTTAGCCCTAACACATAATAGCAATGATATAGGTTGTTTTCCTAGAGAAATTACTTAAAAATATAGAACTGGAAAAGACACAGCAGTGGGAAAAAAAAAAGTAAATAAAGAGAAGAATATGCTGGACTAAATAAATTATATTATAAAGTCTCAATTATCTTTAGCTCTTACAATTCTGGTTATTTTATGATTTGCCTAAAAAAGGCGGATTTTCTGAGCAAAACATTTGCATTCAGAGTGAGAAAAAGTCTCTTTTCAGGTGATAGAGCACAAGCTGAATGCAACACTTGCTTCTCATTTAAACCTGTTTTGTGGCTTCAGTTGGGGTGCTGATCCTGAGTAGTCTTTGTGTTAATGCTTTGGTTAAGGAAGGATGAAAGAAGAGGATTCAGATAAGATGAGGAACTTAAAATTTGAGGCAGAAATCAAGTTCATGCTCCATGTAATTTTTTGAGTGCTGTACTTGCAGATTTTCAATGAAGGCTTGTACTACAAGGAAGTCATTTATCTTTTTTTTGTTCTTAAAAGGGCACAGGAGAAATGTAACTCAAATTTTCAGTAGTAAAGAAAGAAAATATGAGGTAATGGATGTCTTTGAAAACAAGATATGGGTTATTTCATTGTCATACTACCATTTCCCCAGAATGTGTCTTGTTTTACAGTCTAAGGTGGGCACAGTACAGACATGTACCCAGTAATCCATAATAATCTGTAACAGGGCCAAACAAAATGGTAAGCCAGCCCTAGCTGAGGATAGTACTAGCTGAGCAGGCTAGTACTTTTGTCTAAAGAAACCTTGAAACTATAATGCCATTGAGAATTGCGTATGTGTGAAATGAAATATTCTGATTTTCATAGCAGAGAAAAGCAGCCTGGTCAGCAGGCTGACCTGCCTTATTGTCACAGCCCTGCTGATCTGTCAGAGTCACAGCATGGTCATATTACGTACTAGAACATTTGACAGGAATCCAATAAACTGGCTCTGTCCAGAAAGGAAACAGGCTTTGGCCTTTGGCAGAGGGCACTGTAGAGTGGAAGAAAAATCACCTGTGTGCCACAGCAGCAGAGATGGATGCACTTGTGCCGGGCAAGAAAGAGAAATGTTAGTCTGACATCCTTGGATGGGAAAGAGCTCATCCACTACATGGCTACAGCCATGCTTTAGAGTGTCTGAAAAATCTCTGGAGACAGCAAGGTAAGGCTATACCCTAAGCCTTTTTTGTTCTACTGCTCCTGGTTTACAGATTAGTTTATTTGCAGAGATGAACAGTTTGAGACAGCCAGCACTAGGTGTGAATTCATGCTGTATTTGCCCATCTGTCCTCCCTTCCCTTCCTCTTGCATCACTTTGAATTTGTCTAAGCTTTGTAATATATTTATTATCTCATAATTTACTTCATGTTGACTAGAAAACAAATAAAAGTGCTATTTGCTCAACCCAATACTTTTTTTAAAAAAAATTATCCATTTATTTAATCGGCTTAGATTGTGGAATTGGCTCTTACATAGCCATCCCAAGCCGTGCTCTGAATTTTTCTCAGAGTGGGGATTGCACAGCCAGTAGCTGCCCAATAGACATATGGGCAGCTGACAGCATCAAGACACCCCACCAGCAGCTCTGTCGTCTGGCAGATTGCCTCAGAGAGTCAGGCTTGATGAATCAGTCCTTCTGCTGGGGCTGGGAGGGTGGGGGACGCCTCTGCTCCAGAAGGCTGGTGCAGAATGAGAAAGATGCACAGCCTCCACGCTCGTTGAATTACAGGCTTGGGATGGCTGGCAGTGTCCAAATGAACTTGAATCTTGCTAATTTGGGTGTGTTGAGGCAGAGTTTCAGCTTGGTTACTCTGGGGTGAGGATGTGTCACTAGCTTGATGCCTGCTCTTCTCTCCGCTGCAGTGTAGAGTTTCACAGCCTGAAAGTGCCGTGGGGAGCAATTTAACAGCCCTGCCAAGGCTGGGCAGTGGGAGAGGGGAGGAGAAAAGAAATTGGCTTGGAACTGTTCTGTCTCTCTGTGCCTCTTCTCTTCTAGCCCTGAAAGGGGGCCAAATGTTCTTGAAAGCTGAGCAAGCAATGGAGCCAAGAGGACCTCTGCTTCTCTCCTTCACCCCTTGGTTCTCGCAGCCTCCTATGGTTGCTGTTTCAGTCAATTATGTGGCAGCCCCTGAGCAAGCAGAAGAAGGAATGGTCACCAGGAGTCACCTTCAGAAGCTGGCTCCTCCAGCCCAGGGCCTAATAGAGCCCAGGCTGGCTGCTGTCACAGGCTGCTCGCTGAAGAGAGGGCAGGGACAGCTCTGCCTTCTCCGGGTGGTGTCAGACAAACCTCCTGCATTCTCAGTGGCACTGGAAATGCTGCAATCTCTTTGCTAGAAAATAACAATGTAGAAGTACATCTGTCTCTTGTATGATTTGCTTAGGGGGATGACCCCCATTGAGCACACAAGACTATATGTATGGCTAGTAGTTTAAATTTTTTATTTTTTTTTCCTCTGAGGACACTAGCAATTTCTATGAGGTGAAGAACTCTTTGCAAGGGGAAAAAAGAAATAAACACTGGGAGCAGGATTCCCACTTGTGAAAAGTATTAACAAAAGCCTGAGGGACTGCAGCAGTCCCATTTCAGGGCACACTACCGCACCTTTGTACAACACCAGGTTGGTGTGAGGTGAAAACCTAGTGCTATACAAACTCTGCCTAGTGAAAGCATATGAGGTTCTAGCTGTTTGTTTTTTGGGGAGGTGGATTTTTTTCTCACTAAAACATAATATTGTTTTTTGGTTCACCTTTCCTCTTTTTTCCCTATTTGGGCTCTTTCATGGTAGCTAAATTTATTGGCTGTCATTTAGTTAGCCAATTATGCTAGAGCTAGAGTATATTTCAGAGTAAATCCTTTATGTTATCGTTCTTAAACAGCTTCCACCCTGACCCAGCTCCTGACAGTTTGCTGGTCCCTGTACCTCCCCATTTAAGGGCTGGGTTAACATGCTTGCTGAGTTCCATGCACATCCGTTAGTGAGATCATGTATGTCTGCACTAGGATAAAACCTGTTTTCTACCCTCTTTATATGATTTCAGTCCAGAAACTTTCTGTGGTTTTAAGGTAGCCAAGGGAGTCCAAGAAAAGCCCTAGAAGTTTACAGGAGTCCTTCTTCCTGCTGAAAGTCCCTGAGGACATGATCTGCAAGTGTTTTCCTAGCTCCTGTCATTTTCCTCTCCTCTGCTTAACCCCAGTTAAGCTTGCTGATGACAGGGAGGCATATACTCAAAAGTGCTGCAGGCTGTTTTTCAAATCAGGTCACATTTACTAGTTCCCAAACAAAAGATGTTATCTGGGGGAAATTTTGAAGCTAGTACCTCAGTTTAGTCAAAGCAAACCTTAATCTGGCATATAACGGGATAGAACCAGAATGTAATTGACTGTTCTTGACATTGAACAAGGAGCAGATTTCAAAACTGATTAAAAAAACCCAGATCAATGGTAATTGGTCTTACAGTCATTGCAGAAAAGTGCAACATCTGTCCAGCACACCCGCCAAACACCTGCCTCTGAAATGGCTACAAAGAAACAAACCATGTATCAACTCAGTTTTATTTTCTAGCCCTGTTTAAAATGGAGCAAATACTGGAATATCTCTCCCATGGGAAATTCCAATATTGCAACATCTGTTTCTCTCAAGAATCAGACTGAAAATTCTCCATAACAGTTGTTTTGTTTGCTTATGGAAAAAAAAAAAGAAAAGATTTCATATGGAAATGTGGAAGTGTTGCTGTCAATCTCTCTGTGGATGTTACAGCTTCCGGAATGACAGTCCCATCTCCATCATACCTCATGCCCCTTGAGGAGTTACTTTACTTTCCTCCTGGATATAAGGCTCCCTAAATTCATCACATTTGCTTTGCTCTCTCCCTCCTCACCACAGAGTTCCTCCTTCCAGCCCATATTGTCCCTTCTTTCAGCTCCTTCAGTGGCAAAGGAATGGTTGGAGTGTGCAGGGAGAGGAGGCTCATGAGTGAGTGGGAAAGGAGCAGAGGACATGGTGGAGGGGCAGAGCAAGGGCTGGGAGCAGAGCACCCCTCACAGGTGCCAGAGAGAGGAAGAACATTGTGGATCCTCTCAGCTATAGCTTTCATTTTCATTTTTCTTACAAGAGGCAAGAAAAAATGGATCTAGCAGAACCCTCTATTTTAATACTAAAATTATGCTTGAGATATCCAATCAACTTTACAGGTTTACTAGCATCCAATGCTAGTGCCTGTAGGAACTTTGAACATGTGGTCCAGGAGACATCCAAGTAATGCAAAATACTTTACACAAGCTCCTTCAGGGAGGGGATTGTTTGGCACAGGTAACGAGTCCATCTGCCAGACACGAACCAAACAGCTCTGCCTCACACAGTCACAGCTGCAGGAGCTAAAAACCTCCAGCTGAAGTTCCTGTCCTGGGAGTCATCACATTTTTCAGTCTTTCTCTGACAGAAGCAATAGGTGCTGCACTTGTCCCATCCCAACTGCACCCTCCCCACTACAGGTGAAACAGAAAGCGCTTAGGTGGAACAAAAAGCCTCTCTTATATATCCTCAGCTGTTTTGCCCAATTTCGAGTGTGTGATGTTTTGCGTCTTTGCTGGTAGTGACAGCACAGCTCAGCAGGTGACACGCATTGCTGTTTATCTGCAGCGCTGTCTCTTACACCTTGTTTTAATGACAGTTCAAAAAGGCAGAGAGCTTCACAACATTTAGCTAAAGGCAGAGGAATTAAGATGGAAGATAAAATCTGAAAAGGGTGACATGAACACATAGAAAGGTACATGAAGACAGAGAGATCAATTCGGGGCAAAAAAAAATCTTCTTTATCTTTACTCCCGCTTTCCATTCCCAAATAAGTATTACATGTAACTTTGCTTAATGTATTCCTTCTTTTCATTTTGTTCCCCTCTGGATTCTTCTACAAATCAAGAGCTTGGTAGTGTTAAGTCACAACAGACCTCTTGTCAGGACTGGATCCTCTTTTCCCACTTGTGATTTAATTTATGGCCAGACTGAAATGTTTTGCTTTTATTTTCTATTCAGAATTATCAAGCTTGTGGGTCTGTGAGACTTTTTGCTAACTAGTGAAATATGAGATCTATGACTGTTGACTTTTCTGTCACAGATTTTTTATTTAAATATTTCTGCTAGATAAATCATTTGAGCCTGTGTTTTATGATTTGACTGCCTGTTTATCCTTCTGCTGTTTCTTCTCATCCCACTATTTTCAGATACCTCTTTTGATAACCATTGTTTTACTGAGCACAGATAGATGACTATATACTTAGGACATGGTTTCATGAGCCAATATAGGATGCTCCTTATACGTGTATCTATCACAAACATAAAAGTAACTACATAGAGATAATCACAAGTGGAACAACCTTCTGTGAGGACTTGGAGGTTAGAAATTCAATGCTGCTTCCAAGGATGGGTTAACACACACAGTTCCCTAAAAATCCACTATATTCTCTACTCCACCACAGAGGTAAAATGAGGTTCTTTCTTTTGCTGTAGAGCAGGCTAGGAATGGAAGCAGAACAGACTTTTCTGTGGGTTTCAGTCCTATTTTTCATCCTCAGAAGCTATGGAAATTTAACTGCTGTTCAATCAGATCTGGATAAGCACCAAAACTTTGCAGAGACTGACTATTCAATGAAATATTCAAGCTTTTCTTAATTAGGCCATTGTTAATTCTAAATATCTATAGGTAGAACAACTCAGAAATTTGTAGATCTATTTTCCCCAAAAGGAAAAGTGAAATTATAGGAGGTGTCAGAAAAAATATGTAGGAAATAATATTCTATTCCATTAATATTTTTAAGGTTTTCACTGAAAAACAAGCTTCCTTAGTTCTGGTTTTGAAACTGGGCTGCTGCACAGGCCAACTTTTTTTCTTGAACCTATGAATACTCTTATTAAAAACAAAAGATGCAAACAAAACTACTTCATTTTAATTTTTTTTTTATAAATGGCAGTTTCTGAGAACTACAAGAGACTTTTCTGTTATGAATCCAGAAAAGCTCTGTTAAACTTCACAGCCGAAAATTACAGTGTGTAGCCGAGAGTCAGCATTTTGGCAATCTCACATGCCTTCTGTTTTGTTTACAAAAAAGTTGAGTGTAGTTGTCAGCCTACACAAGCACACTGCCTGTCTCCCCTGGAGAGGTTTCTGCACCCCCAAGTGCCAGTATTTAGTTCAGACAATGGCTGCAGAGGCAGCTCAAGGAGGATTGCCTTTCCTCCTCCCGCCAGCTCCCACGCCCAGCCGGAATGGGGTGAGAGCCACTCTCAGTTTTCTAGAGGCCACATCTCAGGTGGACCCAAGAGCTGGACTCACCAGGGCTGGCCCCTCATCTTGCCAGGGTGGGGGCAAGACTCTGTCTCTACATAGTGATTTGGAGCTCTGAGCAGCCAGGAAGGTGGAGCTTTTGTGGCTGAGCCATTTCTAGACAATCCACTAGCCTAAACATAGTCCAACTCTCTTTGATGCATAATTTTTTTCTACAGAGCTACCAGAAATAAAAGCTTTTGGTGGCTAAAATCGGCATCTATATCTCCAAATGACATGACTGATACACTACTCCCACAGGCAGCCCTTTTGGAAGCTGGTTCGTGATGTTATTATACTGCTGTTTATGGGGTAAGTCGTGTGCTTCAGAATGCACTTCTCAACACAACTGCAAATTAAATGTCTGCCACAGACACAGATAGAGTGGACAATAAATGATTGCCTTTCTGACATTTTCTTTCTGCAAAGTGAACAACAGTGAGCAGAGTTTAGAAGTGACAGTAATCAGTCTTAAACTGCTTCTCTGGTATCTTCCATCAGTGATCTGGTTTCCCCACTCCTGTGTGAAATGCACATGTTAATCTGAAAATGATACCCTGACTAGAGAAGGAACTCCTAGAGAGCTGGTGATATTTGTTGGCTTGGAAGGATTTATGAGTTTATCTGTACCTAGGATGTTCCATCATTCTCAAATTCTCAGGCTTTGAGTAGCTATGACGCTGAGGGGAGTGCAATGCGACTATTAATCATTGGTAGCAATGGGATACCCTCCACGGGCGTCATTCGCCACTGTCAGTAGGCCAAAGAACTGGTGCTGACCTTAACAGGAGAAAAGCAAAGGGTAAAGGTCACCTTTGCTTCATCTACACAACAAAAGTTTTGAAAAAGGCTTGTCATGAAAGCATTAAAGATTTGCTGCACAAAACCCTTGGGCTTAATGATGCTGGCTTCCCGGACATGTGTGATAGTAGAATCACTTTGGAACTGAGTAGTACTGCAGGAACTAACATGCTAAGCTGAAAAGGTACTGGTTTTACATTCTCCTGTGTTCATGTGGTCCTGTGACCTTCAGAAAAAGCTGATAAATCTTAGGGGACTTTTTCTATGTCACTTTTAATAGTGATAATAACACACAGAAGTACCTCGCAGTCACAGGCATGTTTCAAGTGGAAGTGACTGGATACAAAACAACAACCTACCTACTCTAGAACTGGTGTTAAACACCTTTTATGCATAAAATATCATGGTCTTCCTTTTTCCATATTGTCTTTGTATCTCCTTCAATTTCAATCAGTTATCCTAGGTATTTTCCCATAATTAAACTCTTGATACTTTTCTTCATGTTTATCATGGCCTTGGACAGGTTGTCTGTGACCACCTGGGCTTTCTCTGGTCTGTCCTTCAACCATTTTATAAAAAAATTATTTTATAAAATGCCATTGACTATTTAGCCAGTCATCTTGGCCAGTAACAGACCCTCAATCACCCATGAGATTATTTTTTGTATTCCAAATCTCCACAACACCTTTCCTTCTCTCCACAAGTATAGAAGTTCATGCCATCCTCTGACTCTTCCAAAAGTAAAATTCAGAACTTTAATAATTCACAACAGCTTTAAATAGACTATGTCTCCATCCTGCCTCAAAGTCTGTTCTTTGCTTGTTGTTTATCTTCAGATGCAGATATGTAAACCACTCTTTATCTTTATCAGGCTGAAGTGAGGACCTATACATTCAAAGTGGAAATGAGCTGTGGCATTTTGATGTTGTGATATGAACCAGTAGTCAGAGGTAGAGTCAACAACTTTTCATCCCCTGAGAAATCCTTAAGCCCCTTTGTCCAGTTAACCACAGTGCTGTGGATCAGTGGAAGAATCCCTGGATAAAGTCCTCAGCCTGTGCTGGACTCTGCTGAACAGAAGGTCAGACTAGATGATCATGACTACCCATACCTCCTCTTAACCTTTGGGAACCACCCCTTACAAAGGCAAGAATGTAAAAGTAGTCAAAATGTCAGTCAAAGTCTCCTGGTGAAGTCAGCCAGATCAATAAAACCGATCATCTCTCTGTAAGCTAATGCTACAATTGTACGCATTAAGGTTTCAGTTGCCTCAACTTTTGTGAGGGAATACTCATTACTTTAACTGGAAGTCACATCACAGCAGTCATATGGATCTTCTTAGGCTGTATCAAAAAAGGGGCTACCTGGCCTCATCTTCCTTGAGAGCTAAACAGAGCCTTTATAACTGGCATGGCAGGGGCTGTCAAGCTTTCAGCCAGTGCTTGTCTCCAAGTACCAACGCTCCCTGAACGTTACTGAAAGTAAGGCTGATGGAAACAACAGGTACTGACCATTTCAGAGACTGCTGGTTGTCTAGAAGTCTGGTAGGAAAGACCCTACCAAACCTTAAGCAGTGTTCACAGGTGCAGAAAGCATATGGAAGGATCAAAGTCTTTATCCTTGTTTATTCTCTGGGTAATCTATTAAGCTATGATCCATGAAGTGCCTTCTATCCCATTCCACAGAAATCTTGTGAACTGATTTTGTTTCAGTAAGATACAGCTTGCAAAAAGCCCTTGTACATGAGTAAACTAAGAGGATATTATGACACTTTGCATTGGGCTGCATCTGAGATGGAGGAATATTAAAATGTATACTTCTTTCTCGCTTCACTGTAGGGATGTTCTTCACTAGCCAGTCCCTTTGATTGCTGCATCCAAGGATATTTTGAGCGCAGCAGATATACCTCTGTGCCTTTCAGGCTGCCTTCTGTGCTGTGAGTTATTATGGAAGAGGTTTGGTCTAGATGTGTCTTTTGGGGTATATTGCTGTCTGGGATGGTCAGTGCTCCCTGCAGCCATTCATCAGTGTCGCCCTCTTTACTGCTTCTCTGCTGTTTTGATATGTCTGTGTGAAGACCTCAAGCACTGCAAAACCAGCAGAGCTGCAGGTGAGAGATTGCAAGACCAGGTTTCTTTTATGAAATCATCACAAGCTCGGTGCAGTGGTACAGATTAGGCTGGGTTTAGTGAGCAGAAGCTTAGCCTTAAAATGATTGCTGGTCATCACTGAAGGAATTATTAAGACACAGCATGCTTGTGGCTGGGTGAGCAGTCTCAGTACCAGACAGCTCACTAGGGCCTCTGTGCACATACCCATGACTCTACTCTGATGAAACCAAGATGAAAATGCTGATGCCTTTGAATTTTTTCTGCATTTTCTTTTATGGTCACATTGACCCATATACTTAAAATTCACCTTTATCTAAGTCATCCTGCATCCGTGGCAAAATTGTCTTCCTCCCCTCCTTAGACGTGTGCATTTCTGACATCAAACTTGCAATTTCTGCTTAGGTAAGGGGGTTGTGTTTCGTTCCGTTTTCCTGGTTAGGTCTGCTTTTTTCATGACTTTGTAAACTTTTGTGTGGGCAACTACCACAGCCATTTCTCTACCAAGCTTTAAATCTATTTTAGACAGAATAATTGGAGGAGCCATCTCCACCTGCATAGGATTGTCTTATAGACAAAAATGGAGCCAGGTGTTCCTTCAACTCAGGGTAGCTGTCTCTTGAGTTATAGAAAGCATTTCTATTAGTGACTGTTCTAGTTAAATACTTTCGAATATTGGTTAAATCTTCCTGAAGTCCTCAAAGTATTTGTCTGACACTAGTGAATGTTCACAGAAAAATGACACTTTGCTGTCATCACATGGGTCACTCTGAAGATGTCCATAGCTTCTTCAGGGAGACAGACTTTGTAATCTGAGAAGATTGCTTTGGGATAAAGTATTATGCTAACATCTTCTCTCTCAAATTGAGAGCAGTGTAGAAATTTGTAAATTTGGAAATCTGTCTCTTCATATGATTACAGGTTGCTCTCTTCAGAGTCAAAAAAGTGTTTTATAATGCCACACAGAAACTGTGAACACAGAAAGGAGGAAAACTTCTGTACGTTTGCTTTTAAACCTTATAAAACTTGTCCCTGAAAGTAGAGCAAATCCAAGTTTGCTGAGCAATATGTAAAAGGCCAGTTGTACTGGGAGTGGGCTTTCCTCTCTCGAGGAATCATGAGCATGTTGGAAAGCAGTAGACAGAGAAATGCTGAACATGAGCAGTTTGAGAAAGAAAAAGAGAAGCTATCATTTTTTAAATTCTCCATTGGGGACAGTGCGATAAGTGATGCATACAGATACACTCCTACAAGATAACCCTTTTTTTAGGCTCTACCATATGTTCAGGAGCAGCAATCACATTTGTCTTCGTGCTGGAGGGAGGGTGGAGTGATTCATTCCATAGCAAGGTAAAAAAAAAAATCCACATAGCAGTGGCATCAGAAATATGGCTATGAATGTTCTGGGACACTTTAGAGAATAAAGAGGTCATAATCTGCCAGCAAATCCAGAGTGCACATGAGGAAAAAAGACCTGAGTGAAATCTGTGGCAGGCTACCATATATTTACACTACACAATGAGAAATTAGGCAGGTGTTTATAGAAACTTTCCTGTTCATTCACCTTTTGTATGGCGCTTCAAGATGATGACAGCATGGTCATCAAAGACCTACTCATTTTCTGAAACATGGTTATGAATTTTAGTCATGACAGAATAAATTCTTTTCTACTGCTGAAGTATTGAAACCAATTAAGCATTCTTCAATATTTCATTAAAGTTTAATCACTATGAGTCAGAGTTTTATCTTCATTAGGTGCATAGCCATATGAATTTAGGACAAGACTTATTTTTGACTTGTAGTTTATAGTCACGCTATTGTGGAAGGGAGAAACACATGCATTGTGAGGAATCATTTGACTCTGTCTGGAGCTTCTTTTGTCCGAGGTAAGTTAATTTCAGTCTGCCTGTGAGGCACATTAGATGGTAAATTCTAAGAGTCATGTAAAAGCCAGTAGCTCACAGAAGTTTTCTGCAGTGCCACAGTTATCTCCGCTTCATCCCTGAATGCAGCCCTTTCCAACCACAAAGTAATGATTTTTGGAACTGTCACAGTAGGGTAAATATCAATAAAATCAATATCAAATATCAGTAAAAGATTCATGCTGAACATGGGGGAATGGTACGAATACACATCTGCAAAGACAGAGTGAACATGGCAGGGAAATGACTACATCCTAAATGTCAGGTTTGAAAGCAGTCTTAAAGTGAACGAAAAGCCCTTGAGGTGCTTGGACACAGGGTTTTTCACATTTCTACTATCTTCTGAGAGAGGGACAAGGGGTGAAACAGAGGTGTGTTCTGCTTGAGATGTCTCCAGCAACTGTGGAAACAAAGGCAGCTCCCAAGCAGATTTTCAGGACCAAAGACAGCTCTTATTAGACCATTCCCACTTTGTTTCTTTTACTACGTGTAAGAGGGAAATGTGGGGGTTCCTTTGACAGGTAGCTGGGTACAGGCTACATCCTCCCATCCTGTACCGTCAGAGCTGCTGTTCAGCAGGTTTGTAGCTTCATTTCTTCTGCAGGTGACTGTCCTTCCATAATTTTGCTTAGACAGAGAAATATGGAAGGAAATTAAACTTCTAAAAAAATTTAAAACCTCTTCTCTACAAAGCTGGCTGACCTTCCAGCAAGAAAGCAGGAAAGGCCATCTCATCAGTCAAGATGCTCATCTGGCCCTTATTCTCTCTTCATGCCAAAGACAGACACCGTGCCTTGCTGGAGTCCTGCCACAGACTGATGGTTCTGCCTCTCCTAACTCCACATGTCATGGGATTGGCACTGTCTTGGTGTGACCTAGGAAGTGGACTGAAACAACATATAGAGACATGAGCTCAGAGCTCAGCAGCTGTGTATCAAGTGGTACAGAGGCAAGTTTAGGACTCCCTCTAACCCAGCCCACTGCAGACAAGCCAAAATCAGCAGTTCTGCTAATGAAGCACAACTTTGCAGTACTTCATAAGGGACTAAAATTTCCTTATTCCCATACTCATAGACTCTGAGCTTCACTCTGGTACTCTAAGGTAGCCATTTATTGAAAAAAGGAAGGAAAATGCTTTCCCGAGTGCAACATATTTTGTTCTTTCATCATTGCAGGTCTAAGAAATCTCTCAGACCATATAGTGGTTATGGAGTATCATGCTTAAGTTTCCTCTTTAGGTTTACATTGAGAATTAGAAAAGTTGAGTCAAATGCTGATTAGTATACTGATAATCCTCATGAAAGATATATGTATGGGAAAACAGAGTCATATAACTAATATACCCTAGAATGCATTGCTGGCTGTGCTCTCCAAAGAAGCCTGAAGTCTTATATTTCTATGTAGTGATTTTAAAAAGTATTTATTGTAGTGATTTTAAAAAGTATTTATTGTACTTCTTTTCTAGGAATGAGTCTGACTTTTGACTTCTTAGTTGTGTTGAAGGGATCACACTGAGGTTTTGATGCTGCTTCATTTAATGAATCAGTGTTCAGCTCAACTTTTTTGTTCCTAAATATCAACGAACATTTGGCAAATTTCTGCTACTGCTCATTTTGACAGGATGAGGACAGCATTCACTTGTCTGATAGTAAAGGTGACTAATGATTCTGTATTCTTCAAGCAGGCAAAAGCTGTACATTAAGTACCATTGTGCAATTGGTTTGCATTTTATTCCATGCTTTTTTTAGCTCTCAGTGTAATTTTTGCAAGTTCTACTTATTTAAGCTATCTGGAGTTACAACAGAAAAGCTCAGAGAAGATTTTAGAGAGTGAAGAACTTTGAGTTTTTCTGTCTTTACCCTTGAAGCTCTCCAAAGCAAAGCAATCTGTCAGTCTCTTCCTTCATTACTCTTTGAAAGTTTTTCAAGCAAAGATAAAGAAAAATCCATTCTTTCATTTCCCTTTCAAAAGTACAGAGCACTCTTTCACGTTATTCCACTGAATTTACAGTTTTTCAGTAAAATTATTCATAAGCTGCTTTTTGTTGCCTGTAATGACCTCATATGGATGCCTATAACAAGTAAAAGCTTTTGTTCTCCTGGTGAACAATGAAATATTCATGCCTGCAAAATTCTCCAGGAATGATTACTAGCAATTAATCATGGTAAAGGAAAAATAAACCTAGCAGATCTGGATGTAGCTGTATCAACAGACTTGATGCAATACCTACAATTTGTTGTAGCTGGGGATTTTGCACAATCAAAATAACTTGTTGGTCACCTGCTCACTCTCTGAGTCTATTTGATCTTAAAACCATATTCAGAAAAAACTGTGTAATTTAAGCCATGAGTGGGTAAATCTCAAGATCCAGGTAAAACTTTAATCAATTGGTGAAGTTGAAACATAAGAAGGAATTCTGCTCTCTTCTTAATGTTACATCATCAAATCTAAAGAGAAGAATTAGGGTTCTCTTAAATAAAAGGGAGATACCAAATTTGAGCAGTCCTATATTTGTAAACATATTTAATATGCAACTTTGCTAAAGAGTAGGATTTCTTTCCCTTTCTCGTACTTACAAATCTTCTGCATAATTTCTGTGATGGAGAACTAATGTGAGGATGGCCAAATATATTGTTGCAAAGTATATAGCTTATACCTGGAAGAGAGCAAAATCCAATAAACACTGCTCAAGTTGTCCTCTTTCCAATGAGTCCGTTAATGGGATGCATAGCCTGGATTCTGGACTGCTGATATTTACTAGGCTGCTAGTAGTCTGCTTTTAGGCTCCTAACTGTGGACAGTTTGTAACACGTAAATAAAGAGTAGACTAATTTTTAGTAAATTTTGTTCATGTGCCAGAAATCTGTGGCACTTAGATAAGATCCTTTATCAGAGAAATATATTGCTAAATGATAAAACATATTTCTAGACAACAAAATCATGCTTCTATTGGAAGCTATAACTGAATTCTCATTTTCTTTTTCCTGGGGTCATTATAAACTAAAATTTGTTTTCTTGCTGGATGGGTTTTACTTTCCTTTTCAGTAATGGATTTGTCACTCTTCACACACTACGCTTTCAGTCCAGGCTCAGCTTTGAAAGAAGTAGGGTGTCTGTGACTGGTGAGCGATGCTTTAGTCTAATTTTGGTATCACAAACTGAAAGGATGTAACTGTGTTCCATCCTTTTGTAGAACATTCCAAAATTCAACATCTGCACATCTTTCTAGCCTATCCAGTCCTTCTAGCCTCCCTTTTCCTTTCCTGTATGTGTAATACCCAGAAAGTGGCAAAATGTCAAACCTCTGCTTTAGGAAGTGCCTTCATTACATATCTGTTACTTTTTGTCTTTTCTGTTTTCTACTTTTTTTCTTCCCTTAGTAGACAATGTTTTTGACCATTAGTGATTTTTGCACCCCTTGTTCTCATTCTGCATATGAAAAAACAATTTTTATGTTATTGCAAAAGTCACCTTGAATCATTCTGGTTTTCTTTACCTTGTGCATGTTTCATGGAAATTTTTGTTCCAAAAGACTTTCTGTCTCTTCTAGCTCAGAGTCTAGAAGCTTGATGATTACTTTGCTTATATGTTTTTTGAAGTTTCCTCTGTTTACAAGTAGCAAGCAATTCTTCTGTATACCTTTTACATAGTAAAAGATATTTCCAATGTTTGCTAATTGGGTAGAGGGCTTGCCAGAAAGTTTGCTAAACATAGGTAAACTATATCTGTGTCTTTGGTAAGTTGATAGATATTCCTTTAGGTCATTTTTCAAGAACTGCTAAATGCAATTCTCCCTTTCTCTCCCCTGGGAATTAAAATATTTTTTTAACCTTCATGATAAGAGAGATGCTTGAGATTCTGGTAGATAACCATTCCTTATCTCTTGAGACTATCCACAACAAGTTCAATCACCGAGGCAGGGGAACACTTGAATGATATGTGTTTAAACTTTTTAATAATGCATAAATTGCATCTTAAACTGATGCTGAGACACTTTTCTGTACAAACTGATATATCAATGTATACACAGTTTCTATGGGTAGTGATGCTCATTTCATTTCATTTCATTTCATTTCACTTCAGTTTAGTTCAGTTCAGTTCAGTTCATGATTCTTTCTTTTGGTTGGAATAATTAGAATAGTCTTGTCAGCTGTTAGCTGACTCCACACTTCTCTTACCAGTGCACAAAGATTTTTTTGACAGAAGAACTTGAAAGAGCATGTTGGAGTTAGCTTTGGCCAGCCGATTACAAAATACGGGCAAACATAACTTCAGGCAGTGTCTGGAGTTTTTGTCATTCTGGCACAACCTCCTGGACATAAAACTATCCTGTATGGTAGGACACCAAGTTTCTGCAGGACATGTGCGTTTCAACCTAGCATAAGTGCTCTGAGTTGCAAGCATGGACAAAATTGCTAGTAAGTTGCTGAGGATCCTCTTCATCTCAGCTCACATTAGCTCTAACAGAAAAATGGGGTGGAGATCTGTTAACCGCTATAGGATCTCATCATCAAAATTTGCACAGATTTCACTGCCTGGAAATAAGTGGAAAACCCTACTTGTAACTCTCAAGAAAGGATAGCATATAGCTGAATCTGACAGCTGTGTTCTGCCAGAAAAAATAGCAGATTCCCTTTTCCAAATTAATTTCATTTGAGTTCCTAAGGGTGCTCATTACTTCTAATGTTGCTCCCTTCTGGTAACCTCTGCTGGCATGGAAGCATGACCTTTTCTGACATAACTATCTGACACTGCAAAAAAGAATTCAGAATTACTTGAGTCAGAGAGAATAACTATGACCCTTTCAGCCAAGTGTATGAGCCATTTGTCCATAAAAACCTGGGAAAAGTGTGTCCCAAGTCCCAAACTCTGCCTAATGACTTGAACACCCCTTTCATGGAAAACTTTTACCTCTCCCCATCTCTGGAAACAGGGTGGTTGTAATGTGTTGCTGCCACTGTCAGTTGCTAACGTTGCATACTGTTGAGTAATCTGAAATATACTGGCTGGCTCTTTGAAACATTGCTGTGAATTATGATAGCTTTCTAATTCTACATTTACATGTAGATACAGAGTGAATTCATTAGTGTGGCTCTGCATTGTTTCCATAAATACTTCAGCTTCACATTTACTAACAGAAATATTGTGTGGGCTTTCAATTACTCTACTAATGAGCTTAAATATGTTTTAGTTGGATTTGAATTAGTGTGAGGAATTTTTTTTCAGAGGCAGTTAGTATAATGAGGTGAAAGGTGTTCTGTGTGTTGCTGAATAGCTTAGGTGTGACTGGATTAATCTTCAGGGCTGACAGGGCTTCCTAAAGTGTATCTACTTTCCTCTAAAGATAAATTTGAAATCTCAGGGCACTAAATATCTGCTGCTGTCATGTCCACATGAAAGAAATTATAGCACAGATCAGGGAGCCTGAAAGTTTAATTTTGTGTTATCAAACCAACATGAACCAAAATGAGATTGTCCCAGAGCAGCAGCTTGCACCTGGACAGCTGAAGTGAGCACCTTCATTGATTCAAAGCAGCAGAATACGGTTCTGGTGATCATCATTCACTCAAGTGCCTCGCCCATTGTGCCTGACTGCAGCTCCCTGTAAGTTTGCAAGAATCTTTTTGAGAATTATAGAGAAGAGAGTTTTCCCCTAGAGCAGGGCCAATGGAGGGGAGCAGAATACCTTGTACCATGGTTCCCCTTTCTCAGCCTTGTGAAGTAATGTCCCCTAGAGGCCTATGCTTTCCTCTATCACCTGATAAATTACTTCAAAGCACCCCAAGGGGACATTATTCAGCAACCTATCAAAAAAAATTATATTCTCTGAGCCAATAGTTTAAAGTTTTGAATGTTTTGTTTTTTTTTTTTACTTTCCCTTGTAGCATATATTCATTATCAGTATCTCTTTGGCTCACAGTCTTCTGACAGGCATATCAGTTGCTTTTGTCTCTCCCTTCTCTTCCCCATCTCCAACCCCACTTTTCCAAAAGAGCAGAAAAGAACATAAGCAAATTAGGAAATAATAATGAAATGATACGTACTATGTGTTTTATTTGACAAGACAGATTCTCTGAAGGGTAGCTGGATGAACGAGTGATGAGAAGATAAGTTTGAGAAAAGCAAGAAGGGATTTGTGTTTAATAATAAATGTTCCATCTGAAGGCAAAATTATGATTGCGTATAATAAAACCCTCCCAAAACTAATAAAATAAAAATGCAAGAAATTATTCATGCTGGGTTGATTTAGTGTTTACTGAACAAGTCTGGCTACCTCCTGGTATCATCTGACATTCCTTACGTTGACATGACTGACAGAGGAATTATGCCCTGTTGCTAATACTAATATCTCTTTTCCCAGAACACCATACAGAAATACAACTGTCATTTTTTCAAGATGCAGGTCACAATAGGTCTCTGTCTTTCCCAGATTCTAAATTAAAAAGTCTTTAATCAGGTACCAAAAGAGAGATCTCATACAGAAATATACTTGGTACTTTTTACCTGGTTGTTTTTGATTCTTGAGGCCTTTGGATGATCTGAAGACACATAGTCAAGGATTTCTTTTGAAATCTGAAGGGTCAGAAATTACTCTCCATTGTTAGCTTACTTAATTTTTAATAACATTTTAGATTCTATTTTCATTCCATCACCACAGAAACTGAGGCTTTCCAGGATAAAATTACAGAAAAATATTACTCCAGTATATCCCATAAAACTTTCAAGCAAATCACAAAAGTTGGCAGCCGAGAAGGATGCTAAGTGTGCAGCCCAAATTTGTCAATTGCGTGCTCTTGCTCCCAGGCACTACATCATGTGTGACATTTTCACTTCAATTTAGATCCTTCTAGTCTTCCTCTGATCTTTTTCTGCCCTTTTCTCCAGATTTCTTAATCTCTGTCCACCATCTGAGCGCTTTCCACCGCCTTGATTCACTTCACTATCTTTACAATTGTCTTGGCTTCGCTGAAAGATCTTCACATTTTTACATGATTTTTAGTCACTCTTTCTCCGGTATGCTGCCACTGATACTTTCCCTCTCCCCTTTCTCTACCATCCTACTTCTATCCTACTGAGATTGAAAGTGGACACTGTACCCAAAATGTAGGACTCTCTCAGACCTTTCTACAACACTCAATAGCAAATTACCTGGAATCTGTTGTTTTTTTTTTTCCAGAAAAACATATGAAACTGGACTGAAGAAAAAAAAAACAACAATTATCTTAAAATAGGGGACAAACTTACTAATGAAAAAAAGGGTCATTTTTTGGCATGAGATTTTCCCTGAAAAATGAAAATTATTCAGATTCCAGTGTTTAACTTTTCTGGATTGATTTCTAGTTCTGAGAGTAATATTTTGCACTGAAGTGAAAGCAACTTTATGTAAGAGGAAGATTCGGAGTGTACAGTGAGACCAATATTTTCACAGCAAGGCTTTACTTTACAGAAAAGTTAGTGTGCTAACTAACTGGAATATAATTTTACAAAAGAATCACTATTTCACCCCGGCATCCCTCTTTCTTTTCCCCTCCTCATTACAAATTATAGTGCATAATGACACCACCAGTTAGCAGTTGCTCCATAATTAATGTAGAGTCTACAACAGCTACAAAATTCACACCCAAGGAATTAAGCTTTTTTTAACCTCTTTTTTTTTCACCTTTTCCTGATACAGCATTTAATAAATTAGCATGACTCTATTTTGAACTCCTAGCATTCATTTCAGAAGGAGAAATTGTATACAGGCAGTATATAGACCCAGATAATAAACCAAAAATTGTGCATAGGGTAGTATACAGGTCTGGGTAATGTAAGAAAAAAAAGAAAAATGGCTATGAGAAAAGCAACATAGCCTAGCATGTTACTATAAAACTGAGTCTTGGAAGTTGCAAGTACCTTCCCAAAGGAACTGCCTTGACATGTCCCTGCAAGTTCAGTGATTAAAGCAGTTTTAAGCTAAAACTAGATGGTATCACATCCCTCTTTTGATGGAGAAAAGGAGAAGAATTGCCTAGCCAATTAACCTAATCTCAGTTTTGTCTAATTTGTCTGTTTTGCATAACTACAGTGTTAACCAGCAGTTCAGTTCTGCTAATCCCCAGTGCTACATAGAAGAAAAGAGCCGTTTGTATATTACAGTGTAATCACAATATCTACTAATTTCCTCCGATACACTACAGGCCTCTTTTGAAAGGAGATTGCTGGCATTATCCCTATTTTATAAATGAGGAGCCTTACAGTACAGCAAAATGATTTCTCAGGAACTGAGAGTTACTGATAAAGTGGAGCCTGATATCAGTGTAGCTGATAAAGTAAGAATAAAACTCAGTTATCCTAAATTCTCAGCACAGTTCACTCTCTGCAAGTTTCAGTGCTCAGTTACATCTGGGATTATGACAGAAGTCTGCAGCAAACCTTTTTCCCCTGCATTTGTAACTAATTCATTTTCTAATTTTCTTAATATCACTACACACTGAAGTGAATAATTACAAGATTGCTTGCTTTCTGTATGTTGTGTCCACAAGGACATAACAAGGACATTTTAGTGGTGATACAAAATTAGGTTGACTTCAAATAAGAGTTATAGCACTCTCCTTCCATTTTTTAAAAAGTGTCTCATGGACCCATTTTGGTGCTTTCACAAAATGAGACACAAATCTCCATGTAGTGAAGAGAATGCACTGTTTGAAAACACCCTGCAAATTTTCATGGCTTCATAGCTCTTCATCATACGTTAACTCTCCAAGGAGCATCTGTCTATTGTTCTATTTCAGACACTTATGCCATGCCCCAGTCCTGGCCATAGGTCTCCTCTTCCAGTAATTAAAGCTATTGTACCAAAGGGTGAGAGAAGGGGACTGTTTCTTGTAAATGAAGAAGGTCAGTTTTAAGACCCCTATCCTCAATTTGTTCCTTATAGAGTCAGGATTTTCAGAGAGGTCAGAACCTTGTTCATATATAGTTTTCTTTGGTGTATTTTGACCTTCAGATAGGATTCAGAAGCTAGATTAAGAATCAGATAACAAAATACTGACAGGAATGTGGAGCCTGCTCCTCCTACTCCAAAGAGAATAAACCAAACGAGAAAGGCAGAAATTATTGTGTCTTATGTGTTTGGAAAGTGAAATTTCCATAAGATTTTCAAATTTTGTCTTGTCCCAGGTGGGACTAAATTTACACTTTCCCCATTGACATATTTTTGTGTTTGTTTGCTTTCCCATTCCTCACTGCTCCTTGATTCCTTAAACTGGATACATTAAAACCTTTCAGAACCTATAATCTATAAGCAAGTGTTTTGTTAGTTGATCTCCTCCTGCAGTTAGTCAACTGTCACTTTTTTTCCTGAAGAAAAGCTAATATCTAATTTAGATCTCTATTCCTCTTCTCTGATAAGAAGCATCTCTGCAAGATCACCCTGCCCTGAAGAGCAAGTGGACAGCATCAAGCTTGTTGCTTCAAGATACCGCAACTCTTAAGTATGTTTGCTGTCTGAGAGCTGGCAAGTGAACACCAGGATCTTCTGAGTTCCAGAAGCTAACGACTTTCAAAAGCTCTTTTTGATCTCTAATGAACCAGGTCCTTGCTATCTGAAACCAACTTTCTGTGTTTAGCTGATGAGTGGACTGAACAAAGCCTTGCAAGGTCTCTCCCTAGACCCAGCTTTATTGGCCCCTCTTAGTCCTACGGCAGCTCTGACCTATTGAGTGCCGGAGTTAAAGGCATGGTGGTCCATGATTAATGGCACTGCATGTACGGAGCGGCCATGAAAAGACACCCCCTCTTAGGCAGCAAAGCAAAGGTTGAAGTGGCATCTTGCAGCTACCTGTGCTGGGGACAATCAGAGAAAGAGTCATCAATATCCCAGAATGAAAATGTGTCTGCATCGATTTTAGAAGTGGAGAGCATTAAGAGATGTCATCCATCATATCTGACTGGCAGTATGTTTGGGGAGGGTAGACCGAAGCATGGAAGCATGCCAAAATACTCTTAAAATTTGGCAAGTTCAAGAGAACAAGATCGCCCTCCCTGTAAGATAGAAAACTTAGTCTGAAAGTAATTACTTAACTCCTAGTGCTCCTGAAATTGTCACTTATTTCTATGCTCAGCTGTTCCTTAGCAGAATAATTTGAATATTTTAGAAGAACATTAATGTTTATTTATGGAAACATGCAAAAATCTTCATTTTAGATGTATAGGGAGAGTTGATTGCTTTTTCCTTAATTGGGATTACACTGTGATCTTTTATAAACCAATTATTAATCCAAATATTATCACACCTGTAGCTTCCAGGATTGATAAAATTTAGAAATTACTCAGTTTCTTTTAAAGTCTAAGATGAGGTTTTTATTACTGCACATTTCAACACAGTTAACCTGTCCAAGCTTTAGGACTAGTTATGGCCTCACTTCTGTACATTTTAAAATGGATTTCCTTTACCTTTCTTGCCACTATTCACAACCTGCCAATCCTTGAAATATTCTAGGCAGTTACATTTCCTTGGAAGCTTGTATGTAATTGTGTTTGAAGAAAGCAGGTTGTAAATGATTTGGGCTACCAGTGTTCACTGAAATTGGACATAAGCGTCTGAGGCTGAACAACTGTATTTCTATTTTTGTATGATTTTTGCTTTTTAAAAAGAGCCACATCCTCACCTGCGGCCAGACTGAAGGGTTGGGTAAGTGGCACGAAAGCATAAATGCAAAAATGATGTGCTGGTTTGGACACAAATCCAGGAGGAAGCAACCCAAAAGGGATGTCTCTATCTCTCTCTCTCCTGCCGGCCAGGCAAGCAGGCCCCGGCAGCCCGTCCCCCATGGGTTCGGGAAAATAATTTCTTGGATGAAAGTAAAAAAAACTATTTATTTGACAAACAGGGTCCCCCGCTGAAAAAAAAAAAAAAAGGATATTCGAACCCCCTCCCCCATCCCCTAAAAGAGGACTATGGCTTTTAGAGATCTTTCTGTAGGTAAAACCTGCAGTCCTGAGCTGGGCCGAGCTGGCCAGGAAGGGTCCGTCGATCCCCCTTGGAGGGTCCCGCCGAGCAGGTCCGGAGAGGGTAGCTGGTCTCAGATGAAAAGCAAGCCAAAAACAGTCCAAAAAGGAACAGAAGCTGCGGAGGCAGACCGCAGTCCCTCCTCAGATGAAAACGGAAGAAGCTAGACAGCAAACTCTTCGCTTGGCCCATCTAACTGGCAGAAAAATGTAAACATTCTAGTTGCAAGGTCAAGCTAGCTGCTTTGAAGAGTTCTCTCGACTTCTCTCTTTCCTCTTTGCGATTTAAAGGTACACTAGAGATCAAGCAGGCGATGGGGAATAGAATTGTCATAGAATCACCCCAAGACAGATGACTAGACATGTGCAAAGCTGTAAAGTGTGTAAACCCAGCTGTTTGCTGCTTGCCCGGAGACAGTAGTCTTTCTTGTCTCTGCATTTCACCAGTGCAAAGCCAAAGGAACCACTCTAACAGATGGTGTTATAGTCCTGTTTTTCCAAGAGTTATAAACCAAGTCCAAGACACAGTTTGTAAGGGCTGACTACTCTTTCTGCTAACAGTGCAACTTGTTTGTAATGAGGTTTTACAGTGAAATAACTTCTGAATGACTTAATACACTGCAGAATTTTTTTAAGCTTTGGGCTGGGAGTGATGGTGAAAAGTGGAGTATAGCAGTACAGAAGGATAGGAAGCAATTGGTGAAACTATTCAAGAGTTTGAAATCAAATGTTTGACAATCAATAGTATTTTGTTATTTCATGTATTATCTTTGGTGTGTGCATATATACTTCCTTTAACAATTCAACAGAGTGCTGTCTGCTGTGGGTAGAGGTGTTTTGTTCACAGAGTCACAGAGAGAGAAGTACAATTAGAAATAACTTGAGACCAAATATTTCAACTTTTGGAAACCATTTTAGCAACAGTATCTGGAGTGTTTCGTGAGGGCTGCTTTATGACCTCTCATCTCATTCTGAATAGCTCATCTATATCTGTGTCAAACAGCTCCATTAGGATGATAAATGTGCCTAGAATTTCAAATATAACATTGAGTAAACCTGCCAGATGATGTTTATATTCCAAGTGTCTCTCACCGATATTTCTTTTCCTTACAGATTTTTTTTTTCTGTGTTTGTTTGCTTTTTAAAAAGGAGCCACATCCTCGCCTGTGGCCAGACTGAAGGGTTGAGTAAGTGGCGTGAATGCATAAATGCAAAGATGATCAGAAAATCATCTTTGCAGTGCCTTGACGTTGCTGCTTCTCTGTGCAGGTCTGTTCCCTCCCACTGCACAGAAGGTGTTCTGTAGAGCTGCAGTTTGTGCTAGCTGTGGCAATGATTTGAGGCTAAGGAAGCCTGGCACTCCTGCAAGGAGTCTGCCTTGTTCCTGTGCCCAGGCCTTACCATTCCAAATAGTCACACCAGCTCTCTGTGTGTTCTAAGTGCCTGTAGAACTCCCTAGCTGCTGGTGCAAAAGACCTGCAGATCTAAGTCATAATGGGCTGTTTCAATTTCAGCTTTTTTTCTCTCACCCAAGCCTGTAATGTGGCAGTAATAAGAAACACGCATGGGGTATCTCTTTGGTGTTATTCTTGGCTACACACCAGGCACCAAATCTGAGATTCTCCACTGTGTTCCACTAACGTGCTGCAACTTTCACCAGTTCGAAATGGGGGTAGACCATGTTCATTCCCATCTGCTAATTTTGAATGTTAGTGATGCTCTGATATTGCATGAGTTCAAATGACTGCTTAAGTTTTGTGGCGGCAAAGAATAATGTCCATAAATGTCCCAACTTGGAGCACAGCTTCAGCCTAGCTATTTGGTTTTTGGAAATGGATTTACAAATGAGTAGAATTTTTTATTTTAAAGAAACCTTTTTTCCATACCTATATCTTCCTACCTCTCCTTACAGCCCATACTGCCAAGGCCCGTGTTTCTTTTTCACTCACACAGGGGAAGGTGGTCGCAGTGCTAAATTTCTGGCAAAGATGTGGATGGGAGCTGCATTTTTAGGAGATATTTTCCACAGTGGGGAGTAGTAGGATGGGGAAAGTAAGTGGGAGAGTGGAGAAAAAGAGAGAAATGGTTGCCTGCCTTGCATTCTCAGTCAATGAGAAAACTAAGTGTAGACCCTTGCCTTCACAAGGTAAGTAACCTGCTGTTAGACAGTAAATGTTCAGGCACCTGTGATGTGACAACTGCCTTGCTGAGACTCAGCCAGCACAACAGTCATTTGCATACTCAGAAAGAACTGCTCTTTGTATGCTTTTATTCTGAGTTATTTGTTCAGGTTTGAATATATTTCAGATTAGGACAGATGTAAGTGAGGAGAAAAAGAATCCTCAGTTTAGTTTGGTCTGCTTTTTCTTATTCTCTTTATTGCACAGTTGAGAGCTGGCCCTCAAAACTTATGTGTTACTGAATGCTGTGATGTTGAACTCTCAGGAGCTGGGAAGCTTGAATGCTTGTTTGAATTTCATGGCTCTGAATTTTATGGCTCCTGTCTGCCAGTACTCAGAACAGTTAACACCACGTTGTTCTTATGTCTGTTCTCTCTTTTACCTTTGTGTCAAGAGTAACCAATTATTTTTTCTTTTTCTCTTTTTCTTTTTCATTTCCTTTTCCTTTTCCCTTTTTTTTTTTTTTTTTTTTTTTTTTTTTTTTTTTTTTTTTTTTTTTTTTTTTTTTTTTTTTTTTTTTTTTAAAGGATGATACCAGCTACAAACAAGGCCTTTGTTGTAACCAACCTTGTTTCTGGAACAGGCTATGACCTCTGCGTCCTGGCAATGTGGGATGACACAGCCACAACCCTTACTGCCACCAATATTGTGGGATGCGCCCAGTTCTTCACCAAAGAAGACTACCCTCAGTGCCAGTCAATGCACAGTCAGTTCCTGGGTGGGACCATGATTCTGATCATTGGAGGCATCATTGTGGCAACTCTGTTGGTATTCATTGTCATTCTCATGGTCCGCTATAAGGTCTGCAACAATTCCCAGGGGAAGATGTCTAATGTCAGTAACGTCTACTCACAGACAAATGGAGCACAACCAGTTCAGAACGGAGTCTTGCCCCAAGTCAATCCCAAAGTGGTGGTGAGAAATGAACTTATGGAGTTTAACTGTCAGTCTGCGCGGAGCAGCATCTCCTCTTCCTCCAGCTCTGCTAATAGCCGTGACTGTGACAACTACAGCCTCCAAAGTGAACAGGGCACATTGTCCAGTAAATGGAGGCCTCCTTCCCGGTCAAAACACAATATTGACCGGCTAATGGGAGCTTTTGCCTCCCTGGAACTAAAATGTCAGAAAAAGGAGGAAATGACAGACTCCAGAACTTCCACAGTGGCCCGCCACTCGGACAAAGAGCCACTGCTGGGCCAGACGGAGTCCAAATTCCGCAGCTTCCTCATGTTGCCTCTGGAGGGCAAAACTAAACGTAGCCATTCTTTTGACATGGGGGACTTTGCCACATCTCAGTGTTGCACCTACCCAAAAAAGATAACAAACATTTGGACAAAGAGGAGCCTCTCAGTCAACGGCATGCTTTTGCAGTATGATGACAATGACCTAACAGGGGCAAAAGGGACTTTTGGGAGCTCAGAGTGGGTAATGGAAAGCACAGTGTAAATATCGGTGTCTCCCCCTTCTCTTCTCCCCTCATGTGTTATAAAGCATGGTTTGCTTCAGGGCCATGCAATTGGAAAGAGAGGGGAGGAAATGTTTTCAGTTGTACTGGCCAAAAAGATAGGTAAGCAAGTAAGTAACAGGGATAGTAAAAGAGAAAGAGGGTCATGAAATGTGAATAGGCACGTATGGTACCATTCCTGTCTGGCCCCAACTAAACCATGCGTGAATGTTTCAAGGAATTTGCTAGTTGTATTTAGCATTGCTTTCCAAAAGTTACTCAGACTCTTGGTGAACCTA
The DNA here is from genome assembly GCA_013398955.1 of Callaeas wilsoni. Classification (NCBI taxonomy): domain Eukaryota; kingdom Metazoa; phylum Chordata; class Aves; order Passeriformes; family Callaeidae; genus Callaeas; species Callaeas wilsoni. The sequence continues at coordinate 737,933 of VWPU01016066.1, forward strand.
CACACAAGATTAAACAAGTAGGATGAAAAGGGGTTTAACAGCAGAAATTTAATTTTACAAGGTCTTTCTTTCTTTCTTCTCCTCTTTTTTTTTTTTTTTTTTTTTTTTTTTTTTTTTTTAACCACAGAAATACACTTCTGTGGATATGACTGGTGCTAGGACATATCTGGTTGTCATTGCAAGTGATTTTCTCAAAAGTTCAGGCAGGGCACCCACAGGGGCAGATCAAAGTAAATTGTTCAGCATAATCTCATGGTGTTAACTGTGACATCTGGGCAAACAATATTTGTTGTTGAATGGACTTTTGCTTGGGATTTAATTATTTCTGTTCTGTTTTGATTTGTTACTGCTTTTGAGTTGATTTTTTCACATAACAGAAGGTATGTTTCCATGCATATTTTGGGGTTTTTTTCAGCCTCATCTAATCTCCCAGATGGAAAGGAGGATATGTACAAAGGTCAAATATCTGATGTACTGTATAACGCACCTCTAATACCATCCCTTTTTGTCCTAGAAAAAATTAAATCTAGGGACAAATAAAAAAAAATATATCATCCTCTTTCTTCCAACTCCTTCATAACCTCTTCTTGTCAATGCTCAAGGCAGATTGCAGCAGATATTTACATTTGTAGGGATATTGCTATCAAAGATGGGGAAAATAGTAATCAGGATACCCTAATAAAGGATAAAGAAAGAGAAAACAAAAGTTGCTCCTGGGAACTCTCCAAGTTATGAATACCAGTGGCTTCTGGTAGAGGTCACACTCTCACTCCGTTAAAATGACAGACTTGCACACTACTGTGACAAAAGCCCCTTGTCTGTACAGTCACCGTGACATGTCTTGACTGTACAAGTAACGTCAGATAAATTAAGTTTTTGTATATTTCAGGGGATTGGTTATGGTCCAAATTAGCCACAGAAGCTGAGTTAAATTTGGGTATGTCAGAGCAGGGGATGTCCCATGTATCCCCTGCATTACGTATAGCCCTTCCCCAGTCTGGTGCACTCCTACTCCCCTGTCTCATCCTCAGGAAGATATTCATAACAGGAGCTCTCAGATTGGTTTTTGGTGAGCATTGCTGTGGTTGTAGAAACACACAATGGCCCATCCAGCAGAATTTATTGTCCTTACCAATTTTACTGCAATTTCTAGCATTCTGCTGGCTACTGCAACTGTCCTGTCATTTGTTTATTTATTTGTTTGATCAGCCATTGGGAACCATTCAGAAATTGCACATCGTTACTATGATTTTGTAAAAGAGGTGGAGGAAGTGTGCAAGGCACAGAGAAAATAACACATGAAAAAACTCTATGTATATTTTTTTTAAAAGTTTCAGAGATATATTGTGACATGGCTGTGTACTTGATCTTGTATTCGTCATGTTTCCTACTTGGAGTTTTAGATAATGACATCCCTGTGATCAGAATATTTTTTCCTTTATTTTCTTTCTCTTTTTTTTTTGCTACAAAATGTACAGTAAAAAAACATCCTTGGGGAAAAAAAAGTACCTGCTTTTCATTTATTTGTTATTCTGTGGTCTGCTTTGAAATCTAAGAAGTAATTATTTTTTATATTATCTTGAAAATTTAGACATTTGCTTTTTCTTTCCCACAAACTGTCTTTGACTTCAGGATTTTACGTATAAAATAGGAATCAAGAAATATATACCTTTTTGGGATGCATAAGAAAAGATCTTGTAAAAGGCATTTCAGCTCTTTTTCTGTTGTTACCTTTATACAGGTCTAAATTACTAGAGTACTCTCGACCCTGATCCAAAATCTGCAGATAGAAGAGGTAGCATTTTTAGACTTAAGACCTGACTTTCTGTAGGTTTTTGCTCAGATTGTTATTAACCAAACAAATTAATAGATTCAAGAGAGATCCAGTCAAACTTTGGAGCATTTTTCAAACCCTCTGTTTTTCTCACTCTTTCTGAGACGAATGACACCTCCAGTGACAGAATCTACACAATCCAACAGTCCAGATGGCAAATCATATTAACCTTTAATAACATGTACATTTACGTTGCACTGAAAACTCTTAAAGAAGTTCATGTAGTGAGTTAGTAATTTTCTTTTCCTTGTTCCACTCTGATGCAGCTGGACTTTTTTGCTCTGTTGCTGCTTCACTCTCCACACGACATCTGAGTAGTTTTTAATTTAGACATTGAGTTCATCTTCAATATTAGTAGCATATGCAGCCATGAATTTTCAACGTATATCACATACTATTTTCTCTCTTAAAGAGGAATACTCTTTCTCATTCTCATATAAAATTAAAGGCAGTAAGCCAACAGATGCAGTTTTAAAATAATGGATAGTTGCCAAAGAACCAAGGTAATAAATTCCACATTCTAGCAGTTGCATTTATTGCTGTTAATCATAATATTAATCCATTTAGCTTTAATGAATGAGGCTCAAACCACATCAGCTGATTTGCAAATGCTGAGCAAAATTAAACAGGTGCCAAGCAACTACATTTGGTGCTTACAGTTCCTGAGAGGAAGAGGATTCAGGGATTCACAGGTGAGGCAGGGAGCCTCAAGTAGAGTTAGCAAGTGGCCAGCCCTCAGAGAGGGTTGGAGCCACTCATGGGTTGTGATCATCCTTTAGGTGTCACCAGCCGCTGCCCTACTTCCACTGCCAGCAAAGCAGGCCTTCGGAATTATCCTGTGGCTTCCCCTTTACCCCTCCGAGAGCTGCTGAAGGCAGCTCTGTGGTTTGGGCTACATTCTGAATCCATGCCCTAATTGCAAAGGTGCAACTAAGGCCCCAGGGTCCTCCATATGCACTCTGACCGACCTCTACTTTGCCTCTCTTTTTCCTGTGTGTACCTCACTCAGCACCTCTGGATTTGATGATTCTTCTGTAGTGCTGCTGTGTGAAAGAGATTCTTTCTTACCTCACTTCTGAGCACAACTGCACATCAGTGCTTCCTCAAATGATACATAGATGCCCACTTATTTGGTACAATAAATATTTTCACACATCATTGAGGAGCTGAGCTAGCTCCAATGGCCTAGTCCTCTCATCTCAGAAGCCTACACTGAGAAGTTTATATGGTGTCTCACAAGTTAATATCGGGTAGCCTGATGTGCAGCTGCATCAATTATACTTTAGGGGCAAAGGTCAGGTAGTGCAGACAGTAAGGAAAACAGAGATCAGCAGGAGCCTTCTGAAAAGAGAAGTCTGAGAAATTAAGGGTGCTAGAGAATTTAAAGTTAAGCCTGTGGGAATAACTAAAGACATCTGCATATCCATATGTAACTCCTGTAAGTTAATTTTTTGAAATGTTTTATAAGAGTGGAACTAGATTTTTTCCTAAAAAATATATGCCATTGACTTGAAAAAAGAAGATACACAGTTAGTCCTGCTAAAAACCCAACACAAATCCCCAAAATACCATCCTATGATCCTGGAGAATATTAAACAAGATGACAAAATGGAAATTTCTGAAAGTAATGATTATGTGGATTTCATTTGATGTCTGCTAGGAACCAAATGGTTGTATGAAATGAAAATGAAAGAGTGTTTGTGTGTGTGTGTGTGCGTGTGTGTGCGCCTGTGTATGTACATATGCATAGCAAAGCAGACCAGACTATTTCCTTACATTTATATCCTTATAGATTTCATGAACTGGAATATATTTCTGGTTTCAAATATTCTCTCTGAGTTTGCCAGCTCTAGAGAACAGCAAACTTTCTGCTTTCTTTAGAGGAAGATAACCCATTTTATATGTTTCCAAACTACGCACTGTACTTGGCTATAATTTGGATTAATTCACTTGTAAAGAAATGCATACAAAGCAATGAGAAGTGCCTCTGCCCTCAATGATGTAAGATTGAAAAGGTAGTAGATTTTCCTTTGCTAAACTTGTTTATATCCCAAGTCATGGGATTGATCTGCTCTGGCAAGAGAAGAAAATAATATTCTGAAAGCCTGCTTGTTTCATTTCTCACTCTTCACCCAGCAAAGGGTTGCAAAGACAGATGACCAAAGACAGTCCTTGGAGGTTTCTGAGTGAGTGCAATAAATGCAGCAACTTTAATACAGCAAATTTAAGCACTTTCTAACCTGGAGGGCAATGAATAATTCCACCTGATAGCTAAAAAAACATTTTAGTCTTGGAACAGCTTGAATGTCACATCTGCTTGCAATTTTTTGCACCCATTAACCTGCGGGTAACCCACAGTACACCATATGGTGCTCACAGCACACCCTTCTACCCCTTGCAGCCTATTTCTCCAGAACCTTTTCTCAGTGATTCTCTGTGTTCAGTGTTTGTAATTGGGCAATTCTGGATGTGTAATAATATTCTGGGTGTGGAATTATCAAGAGATGTTATTAATATTTTGCATATTTCACCTTTAAATTCCCCTAAATATGATGATGGGATCTCTCTGAAAACATTAAATTAGGGATGGTTTTAGGCTGTGGGCCAGATGAAAACCACATCAAAAAGTGCCTTGAAACTCTTGCTTTCAATATAGGAATTTTTATATTCTGCAGTATGTTTTCCTTGTCCTAATTAACTACTCCTTAATCCCCAAAGGTGCAGCATTCCTTAGCATCAGCTGTCAAAAGGCCCTACTATACAAAACATTGCCAGATGCTTATTCCCGGTATTACACTTTCAACAGATGGCAAATGTCAGAGATATAAATATACACCCAGATATAGATATATCAGCAAGTGCAGGCATTTTTGCTCATGCATATATGTTCCCATGCACATGTGTATATGTTGCGCTCTTTATCTGTATGGTTTATGGTGTACAGGTTTCCTAGCTTGGTAATAAAGGAACATTTACATTTTTCATTAAATACTAATGGAAGAAAGGGTGAGAGAAAGGAAACCTCCTCTTCACAAGAAGCAGATAAATTGATAATCTGCATCTCATCCTAGCTGGGAGAGATCAGTGCTTCAAATGAACTTGATTGGTGGTGAAAGGGTTCATTCATTTCCTATGACCACAGCGAAGGCTCAGCTCCTGCATTAGGGCATTTATTCTTGCTCCCACCACATGCTGCAGGTAAGTCTCCTGACAATGAGGACTTGTGTTCTGGAGGGATGCTAGCAGCCACGGGCAGCTACTGTTCTGCATTCAATGTTCCTGTTTGGCCTCTTAAATGTGCTCTGACATCGTTGTGCTTTAGTTAGTCACTTTGTTTTTTGGGCGAGGGCAGCATCACGTGTTATACTCAGTCACATGAGGAGCACAGATGCAAGGCTAGAGAAATTAGTGGGAAAGAGAAACATTGAGAATCAATGGCCTGTACGAGAAGAAAGTAAATCCTAACTTTTAAATCCATAAATCTTAGTTTGTAAATAGGAGAGGAAAATGCTCCATCAGCTACCTGTACAGTTACAGAGGTGGGCATCAACTTACAGCTAAAGATTGCCCATAAGATTTTTCACACAATGAGAAATTGAATGGATGTCTTTGATGATACTTTTCAGGTTCCTTCTGTGGGACTAGTCTCTTTTAAAAGTATTAATGCACCTATCCTCTTCTCTGCCATGAACAATGCAGGACTAGATTAATACTGGGCTGTTAAACACCACCTGTACCATTTATGAGTCAAATCACAGGACTGGTATCTGAACACGAAAAAGAGACTGTTGTTTCAGGGAAGCTGTTCCTCTTTGATGATGTTTTTGGTTCACAGGCATGAAATGCAGGATCTGAGACGGCACAGGCATGATGAAATGCCTGCTTTATACCCTGAGTCTTGATGAGACTTAAAGTAAAATCCAAAGAGTGGATGTTTTAATCTTCCTTCTTTTGAACGTGACTCAGAGGTGGGAAACTTCAAATAATTAGGCTCACAAATGTGATGTGCCGTAGACAGAATAATGGTGCTCATCAGACAGATGTGATACAAGTGTTGCTGCAGCAGAGTTCGTGCTGGTCACTGGTGGAACTGTCATGCACAAAGACTGGTGAAGCAGGATCCCTGGGAGAGGATCACTGCACAGGTCACAGCTGAGACAGGAGGCATGGAGATGTAGGAACATGCTAGACCCAGCTAGCCCAGGTCTAAGAAGTCATTCTATCCTAGTATCCTGTGACAGTACACTAGTTATTTCAGAGAAAGTACCTTTAGGAAAACTTAAGAGAGCTCTGTCCCGAGGCCTGATGGGTTACACATCCTTATCCCATTCTCCATAAAGAAGTAAAGAATTTATTCCAAAATTCACACCCTGAAAAACAAAGCGCAGCAGAATTAAAACTAAGACAAAAAAAAAAAGAAGGAAAAAAAAAAAGAGTTCTGAACACTTCCTCTTCTTTTAGAGTTCTTGCCTCTGAGTCTGTCAAGCCTGACTTTAAAACAAGATAGTTGTTGTCATCTGAGACTGGGTTGCCTGAGGCACTTGGAAATGGACAGGTGAGTATTTGCAGGGATGATGAGAATATTCTTCATTTACAAGAAGGACAGAGTGCACCTTCTGTATGCCTCATTGTCACTAAATGCCGACCAAAGTGCAAGGCAACAGCAACATTAAAACACATAACAACTTTATAAAATATGAAACTTTGGACCATAATGCAAAAAAACACAAAAAACAAACAAAACTCCCATCACCTCAAATAGTTACTTTCCTACATAGTTTTGAGAAAAAAAATGTCCATTCTTGCTTTCAAATACACCTCTGGATATGCATATAATAAAAAAACTCTGTAGAAAAAAATATTCATCTTCCTAGAGTTCATTGCATATTTCCAGGTGGCGTAAAACATCTGGAGATGGGATAAGAAACACTCGATATAGCACCAATTTGATCCTAAGAAGCTGGTGTTCCTGAATTTAAGGCCAGTAGGAGATGTCTTTTTTTTTTTTCTTGCTTAATACTAAGACCTTAATTTATGGCTTTCTACAGAACAAACCCCAGTGGGATTGTGGACCTTTAAAATCAAGTTGTGAGGCCAATTCCAAGCTCAGCAGGTGCATGAAAATGCAAACAGGCCTGAGGCCATTAGCACAAATGCTTTTAACAGCTGCCAGAGAGCCTCAGCTTGCTATATGGCTGGGCTGCTACACAAACACATCCAAAATGACTGCACAGACCTAAATGATTGAAATGTAGCTGCCCATGATACGCTGAGTGTTGACTAATGGGTAGCACTGGTTAGAAGTCATGAATGCAGATGAGAGCAATACAGTTTTGGCTGCAACTTCTGGGCTACAATTTTCGGTACCTGCTGGGTGCCCAAACCGACGCATTACTGCTGGCCTGGGCCACTCAGAATCTGAGGGGTGAAGCTGCTAGGATTGTATTTTCTTTACAAAGACCACCAAGCATAATCTTAAATAATGTTAAGGAACACTTCCCTCTTTAGGGAATTTAGGTTACAGAACCCTGCAGAATCTCAGTCCAGAAGGGGAGTCCCACTTTTGCGATTTAGATCAGCTTGTAACAGCTTGAGTTCATTTGAGGCAGAAGGAACATACATCTCTAGCCCGGCCTTCTCGGACTCACCACCTTCCCCCCTTCTACTTCTCTCCTACCCCTCCAGCCCCCTTTGCCATCCCCCCATGAGATTTCATTCCTTCTCTTTTTCCTTTCTTTACTGGTTTATCATTTGATTTCAGGCAAGAGGCTATTTTTCATCTACTATACACGCCAGCCCAGTTAGTGCCATGAAGTAACTGCACACAACAGGAGAATGAACATGGCTGAAGTGCTTTCTGGCAGTGCTCCTTTCTCAGATACTCTGCTGCAACTTTGCTGCTGACTACACTGATGACTACAATTACAGTTTGAATTATTCAGTGTAACAAGACAACCAGAGGAACTGAGATCCTTCATCACTCACAAACTGAGGACCCAAATTTCTGGACATATATCTGTCATCATCCTTTAGCATTCTCTCAATGGGTGGGTGAACTCAGTTCAATACTAGAGGCCTCCTATGTTTTCACTCCTAATTAGTAGTTTGGAGGTGGCCATTTCAGGATGATTTCTCCAGAACAAGCATAGAGCAAACAAATTAATTGACCATAAATACAGACTAAACAGACCCCCTAGGTTTACCATTGTTCCAGCAGGATACAAAGCATAGACATTAAGAATATCAAACTGGTGACCCAGTTTTTAAAGAGCTAAAATGTATTACTGTGTCAAATATGTTAGATTCACTATTAATGTCACTATGTTTAAATTGCATCTGGCATTAATATGGATGTTACCAGGTGAAGAGCTTCAGAATTAATCTCTAGGACAGGTGGCCTGGATCTCATCTTAGTGAGGAGAGGATCTCCTACCCTTCAGGTGCCTTATCCTCTCCTGAATATTTTTGAGTATCTGCTCTATATGCTTAATAAACTAATTACTGTAAATATGTATTTTGTATAGTTATATAACTTCATTCCCATAAATGGAGAATGCAGTGTGGCATGTTCCCATTATCTGTATTGTTTGTGGTGTATACAAATGGGCCACACTGTTGTTCAGAATGAAATCCTGTACAGATACCATATATCTTTCAAAATCCACCAGAGTAAATATCCAGTCTTTCAAGAATTTATAACCTGAGTACAAACCAGAGTGAGGAAAATAAGAGCTAAATATGAAATAACTATTGACAGAAATATCCACATATGTTTTCTGCCCAAAACTTCAACTCCAAATATTCTGAACAGAGGTAGATCTGAATTCTTCTGGTCTTAAACTCCCTCACAGTCCTCAGTATAACCTAACCAGTGCTAGAAACTTGTATAAATTACAGCAGTTCTACAGGTCTAAATTTTTGTCTCCTTTGCTGTCATCTCCATCTCTCATAGCAGGATTTATTTAGCAGTCCTTCCCCAAAGAGCTGGGGGATATTTTCCCACAATGATAATAGTTTCCCTTGGATGTTTTGTCTGCTGTTATTTTTTACCTGATACAAAGCAGCTGATAAAGGAATGATGCTCTCTTTACTACCTCTGTTGGTGAAAACCCAGACAGACTCAAAATGTGTGTGGTATTGGTGTGGTTTGCTCACCTCATGTTATCTTCAACTCATAAATATCTTTGTCAGTTATTTTTCATTCATATGACTGCATGAAGAATGGGCTTTCTACCGCTGCCTGTATTTGAGTACCGTACTCCCACATGAGTACAAGTATTCTCCACTCATTATTTGCTGTTCATCATGTCCTCTTCATCACTTGGCCATAGACAAATTTATTGTGGTCCAGTAAGGGACTAGAAGTAATAACATTAGTTTTACCACAAATAAGTGTGTAGGGAATGTAACGGCTGAAGTTAGCAATATAATCACAAATCCTGGAATAAAACCTCCTTCTACAAAAATATGTGCAAATGAGACTAAAATTTCTTCACATTAGGGTAGATCAGAAACAGTTCACAAATGAAAACACAGCAGAAACAAAACAAAATTCATTAGATGATTTCTTTGGAAAATGTAACTCTAATAGCTTTAATGGTGAGTTAAAATGGAAATTATAGTGTTTCCTGAACTGTGCTGTATCTACTCCATATATACTCAGAGCAAGAAAATGAGCTGAGAAGCTGACATGGGGTTGTAGCACGTAGTTTGCTTCCCAAGACTGTACAATTTCTAAAAGGGTTGTGAAATTCCTGAAGGAGAAATGCAATTACCAGAACTGGGATTAACTAATATTAGTTAATCAAATTTGAATCCTAATTTTAGAGGCATTTCCTTAATGTCCTTTATGGACAGGAAAAGGAAAGTAATGTATTCAAATGAGTTTTGAGAGAAATAAATTATTTTTAAAAAGGCTGAGAGAAGATTTGCAATCCAGACCTAATACTCAGTTTGCTCCTAGTATCCAGATTATAGGAGATTATCACAGATCAAACCCCTTTAACAGAAAAGAGCCTTTTAAATCCACCTCAGCATTGCCCTTATTAGGAATGAAGGAGAGAGGCTCCTTCCACTGGGAGGGAGGAAGCCCTTAATTCATGGCTTGTCAGAAGAAAGGCGCTTGCTTCAGCACTGAACGAGGTTAGTTATGGCCCTAATTTACACAGCAGCATGTCTTCCTGGAGGAAGGGACGACACCTTTAAGTAATAATGAACAAGTGTGCATTGACAGAATAATAATCACAGATTGAAAAGGTTACAGCAGAGAAGGTGGTAAAGCTAAGTGCCTGCTTTAATTCCACTGGGTGCCATAATATCAGGACTCGGGAGCTACACTTACAATATAAAATAACATTAGTGTGGCAATTAGGACTTAATGGCTTGTGGAGAGAAGTCTGCAAGACTTTATAAAAACATCTAAATTAGTCTGTATTCAAGTTTTACTTCACTCACACTTTTTTTCTGGCTGTATTTCCCTTTTCCTCAAAGGCAGGGTTCTTTTAAAACATTGAGAAGAAGTGCTAGAGGAATTTGGGACACTTCTCAGTTTGTATATATGGGTATAATCTGAAGGACACTTCTCTCAATTTATTCAAATTGAAGAATCTGGCCTAGAGTACCTCTGAATAAAGTTGCTGACCTAGAAACATTCATTTGCTCCAGGAAGCAAACAAAAAACCAAATCATCACCTGGTCTCCTATTCACTAAATTTTGACTTATATTAAGGTACAGACATCCTACGGCACTTAGAGAAATATGACTCCAATGGGAGCTTTTTGAGTGAACTCATACTCCATACATTTTTTTAGGACCTTCTGCTTGTCTCAGAAGGAAGAGGTCACCCAGACTTGTAGGAGACAATCTACAATTTTTAAAATGCTCCTGAATTCTTGGGGCTCCCTGTCACCATGATAGTAGGGTGCCAATGACCTGGCAGTGCTGAGCTTGCAGAAAACCTTGGAGAGCATGTGGAAATTTCTCCATGTATGGGGGATAAGAAGCAGGTAAAACCAGGGCTTGGTTTCTTGCAGTCCACTACATGGCACAAGATTTTAACTTCTATGAAAATATGTTTCTTCAATAATTTTCATATATGACTTCCATTCAGCACATCAGTCAGTGGCTGACAGTCTCAGGCACTAAAAGTACACAGTGCCATCGTCTCCATTCCTGTCTGACCATTGCACAGTTTTGAAGCTCTCTGAAAACTGAATTTACACATAGTTCTCTGACCACTGGTGGCAACAGCTGATTTCCTCAAATTTACAGTAAGAACTGACAGAAATGAAGGAAGTCCTTGCCTCTTCCTTGGTCTCTCTTCCCTTTTCTTTCACACACATACAAATTTTCTGTTTTAATTTATTATGCTTCTTATCTCTGGTAGATATGTTCATACGACTATATATTCTCTGAAACTAAAAGCTCAGATGCCACATAGGTCTGCATTGATCCAGGTACTGGCAGTGCAATTATTCTATTATTTCCAAGGGAGATTTCAAACTGCTCCTTTCCTTTTAGGATACGCTTTTTGTAGGTTCGGTGGGAAAGAAAAAAGTACATGCAGGGTTTTGATTGCTATCTTTCATTATGCCTATGAAAATATACAGGCAATTTAGAAATGTCTGGAAAAAAAAAAGTCCTGAAAAATTCTTTACTGTGAAGTTGGTGAGACACAGAAACAGGTTGCCCAGAGAAGCTTGTACACATATACATCTATGCAAACATCTATATAATAATTCTGTCAGAATTCAGTGACAGACTAGTAAAGTATTTTCGTGGAATTTTCTTTTTTTTCACATATGCAAAGTAAAATGGCCAAGTGCACGGAAAGGAATGGTGTCCAAGCGGAGACGTTGGATGCAAAGACACTGTACAAACAGCTGTCTGTCTAGCGCTGATCACGCTAATATCAGGGACTCTATTCACCACACTTCATTCCCCACTGATGAATACCTCTTTTCAAAAGAGAAGAACTTCAGACACTGCCCCTTTAGGTATGTTCTCCTTCTTCATTTCTGTGATGACTGGATGCATATAAAGCATCAGGGATTAGGATTCAAGTTTTGCTGCAAGACCAGTGTGAATCAGGTCAGTATGAGACAGGAAAATGAGAATACAGCAAGATGAGGCAGGATAAGCAAACTTATCAACTCATGGGTGCAGGCTTGGTTTACGTGGTTTTCCCGTGATTTTCTTCCCTTCCACGCTGTGGAGCAGAAGAGTAAAACCAAACTCAATAGCAATAAATGTATTGCATCAGTGCTGGGTTTCTAAGCTTGTCCTCACCTGGTACATAGGAACTTGAATATTTAATTACTGAGTTTATCCTTTTGTCAGATACACCTTTTAACGTGATACTCTGCTCTGCATTCTGTCTGCTGTGTGGGAAATGTGTGTATACTCCTGCCTAAATGCTGCCAATGTGTTCTTTTAAGCAGATACTTCTGAAGCGGGAAGGATTTATGTATTAAATACCAAAGAATTGTATTCCCAACTTTGATCTCTGAATCGAGGGAAACAAAGCAGATTTGCACCACACAATCACTTGCAAATTGCCTCCCAAGGTATGGGTTGGGATTGAATCCTAGAATAGAGAAAGATGGATTTGCCAAGTGTCCAGGAATTTGAATATGTTTTCTTGTTAACACATCAGGCACAAACTCCCTGTGCCATTGCTGGCTCAGCAGTTGAACACAGTGAGATTTGGGTTACTCACAGGGAGTGGAATCTGGTAGAGGGGGCAGAAGATGCAATTAGTTTCCCTGCTTCAGTCTATAGCATCATCAGAGTGGTTATCTCACGGAGGAAAGAGAAGAAAGACAGTCTGATGGCCCATGTCCAGCACTGCAGCATGCAACTGACTGAGGGTATACATTTACAACATGTATTTAATGCAGCAGTGGCCTTTCATGCACAAATATGAAGATTTATTTTTCCAGAATATCACAAAACACTTACTACCTGGAAAACTGTCCTCTGTCCTTTGGATTAATGACTGTGTTATCATGTCATATTTGTTTTTTTCCCATAGTACTGAATCCAACATATTTAGACCTACCTGAAAAGCTGGACCTGCTGTGTGAATCAAGAATAGTCCCTCCAAATAAGGGGGACTCTCTAATCAAACCTTGTTCATGTTTTTTTCAACTTTGCATCATGTTCACATTCTTGTTACGAGAGAGAGGGCCTACAAAGGTATCTAGGCCACCTAATAACAAATAACAAGATTTACAAAAGCATCTAGATTATTGAGTCTGATTGCTTTTCAACCTCCAAATCCAGGAGGTGACCCATGAAGTATTTATTTAACACTTAAGACCTCTCATCATTCGTGTACGTATGTCTCCTGGTCTCATCTGTAATGTCTTCAACACTGGAAGAATAGGAGACTTAAAACCCTGTCTTGCATCCCTAGTCTTTGGCCACTGTAATTTTTTGGAATAGCTGACCTTACACTGAACAATTAATGACAAAAATCACAGTCTACCCTGATTTCATGTTCAAATCTTACCTCTTTTGAGCATGATCACCCCATAATCTTGCAGTACTGACAGATCACATGCAAAATTGCATGTTAAAAAAAAAAAGAAAAAAAAAAGAGCAATCAGTTCTTCATAGAGAGGAGACTGCTTTAATTACTGCCAACAGACAGTGACCTTGAAATTTTTAGTATCTTTTAATTTTATGAGCCATTCAGATACTGGATTGATGGGAACAGAATAACTACCTGGTCTGAATCCACTAAATTATTAGGCTGATTTCTAGCTGAAAACATTTCAGTAAAAGGTTTATATTTCATTTAGGTAAATAATGATGGGATTTGCAACTACTCTTGCTCGCATAAAAATTCTGAGGTCTGTCACTCTGTGTGCTTCAAGGCAAAAAATGAATCCAAAGTAAGTGATTTTTATCATGACGCTGCTATATTTGGTGTCTTTCATAAAGGTCCTATACTTAAATTATTTTGACAGATTGTCAGCTTCCATTTAAAATAAAAAAAGTTTTTAGCCCTCCAGATTATGGCAAAAAACCTCTTGACTAAATTTGAGAATCAGAAGGTAATTCAAATGCCAAATTTATTATTTTAACAACATAATATCTTATGATTGGGTTGCACTGAGCCTTGCTCAGGATTTTTGAAAGCCTAACACCACCCATCCTATGTGCCAGACGGGGTCAGAAGAAAATCACATCCTTTCTCCCTTCAGAATAAAGCCACATTACATGCAGCCTGTTGACTTCGTCTTTTACAGCACCTGGCAGAATTGGCAGCCAGCTATAGGACACTTAAACAGGAGATTTCACGAGACACACTAAAGAAGTCAGCCCTTCTCAAGGCCTGCTAGGGAAACCCATTGTCAGCTATTCCAAAAGTGTGTTTAACCCAATTCTTCAAGAGGAAAATAGCAAGTTCTCAGTGCCAATTTGATGTCTCTCAGCTGAGCATCACACGCTGCACCTGCAGCTCCCTACGTCCCTGAGAGCTCCAGCCCCTGCGTGCGCTAAGCCACTAACCGGATAGCAGCCCTCCTCCACATCCTCCAGGTCACAGGCTTTTAAGGGGCAGAATGAGGTTTAAGGACAACTACCGCCTTCCAGAAGATTATAAATAATGAAGTAAGGCAGGCCTGTGAGAAGATGCTATGGACTCCTGCAGGGGGACACAGCATGGGAGCCTCCCGCCACTGCGGTTGCATGGGTAGGTGGGGATGGCCAGGCTGCCGGGGAGCCGGCGCTGGCGTGGGGAAGGCTACTGCAGGTGGCCACATGAACAGCTCCCAGAGCCATCTGCTCTGAATTAGACTGGATTAGAGACACAGCACAGACAAATCCCTTCCTGCTGCTTGTGTGAGATAGATTTATCCCATGTGAAATATGGCTTAGAGGAAAGGGCTGCCTCTCGCACTTGCTAGGGAAAGGCAGTGAACAAGGAGAGCATCTACAGCCACGTAAAACAAACAGCACCCCTAAATGAGACATGACACTTTGGCAGGCAGTCTCTTTTTTTGATAGCCTCAGCACAAAGTAAAAAAAAAAAAAAAAAAAAAAAAAAAAAAAATCAGGACAGGTACCCAAAACTCCATGCAGGATTCTCTGAAGGCAAGAGAAGACACAGGTAGGCAAAGAAGTCAGTACGAATAGCACTGGATTCATAATCGTTTTACAGAGAGGAAGGGTACATAAGAGGAATGGACAAATCTGAGGCAAGATGTCCTTAAGCACCATTTACATCACAGCTCCAAAGAAGACAAAATCCATTTCATTCTTGACTTTCCTAGGTGGTTGCCTTGCCATGGAAGCAACAAAACAAACAAACAGAGCTGCAAGGCAAGTCTGTCATTAGTATTTCAGGAGTCTGTACTTTTTATCGAGTTCATCATTATTTTGCTTACTTTCTGCATACATACTGCTCCCTAAGAGGCTGTCCTAAACCCAATTATCACGACCCACCATGGCTGTGTAGCCCTCAGGTTTGTGAAGCACTGATTGTGCTTACTTACGCTTTCTCTACCTATACAATGGCCCTTTGGCAGAATTAATCTTTGCTTCTTTCTTTTCTAAACAGCTGCTGGTTCTGCCTTACAGATGCCCACTTTTCCTTGTGAATGAAGCACACTGGAAAACATAAGGGAACAATGAAGCAAAGGTGCCAGTCTCTCATTTAGAGAAACTGAAAAAACCACAGTTCCAAATGAAGTCAAGCCCTGTACCTGCCTCCCTAAATCAAATACAGAGTAGGGTGCACTTTTCCGTGTTACTTGCACCCACAGTTCAAGTCTTTTAAAATGAAAGCTCTCCTTGCCTTTAAAATGTTTGGGAGCAAAGAAGGGGGAACGGTGAATCCAGCGCCATGCAAGAGACTGAAGCAAGGCTAGAATAATAGCTAATAAAAAGGGAGAAGAGAAACACTACAGTAAAGGCGGAGACTAAAGATTCTGGAAATGTCATGAGAAGAAGGAAAAATGCCTTCCCTTTCCAGATCCTGTGCAAAAACAGACCTTCATCAGAGAGTTTACATCACTGTTATATCAGGAAACTGGAAGGATTTACAGAGTTTCAAGCAAATTTTGAGACATGATACTGAACTCTTTTACAATAGTAAAAATTAGAATGAATTAAAACCAATGGAATTATCCCAGACCTATATTGTGTAGGACTGAAAAAGGGGTTTTTTTGTCACTTTTAGTCAGAAATTACTGATTAATAAAATAAAAAAAATATTTATGTGAGTAGGCCATTCCTCATGAGGTGTATTTTTTGCACGATATTTCAGGAAAATATAGCAGAACTGTCACAAAAGGACATTCCAGCTCCTTTTCACAAATAAAAGGCATAATTTTCCATTGAAAAAGGTTTTTTTCTTCCATTAGGAAATGAAAAAAATACAACTCAGCAATGCAAAATAAATTAAAGAACAGTTTTCTTTTGTATTCCAGTTGGAAATGAATGCTTTTTTTCAGCATTAAATTTTCATAGAACAAGAAATTTATTTCCTATGAAGTACTAATAAAGACATCCATATGGCTGATCAATCTTATTTGTCTCAATGCCATCATCTTTGACGTAAAGAAATGCTGTACTTCCAAAAGATCTAAATTTTATGTCCCTTAAGACTTATCAGCTACATGACAGTTTTGGCAGTGTGCTGTGCTATGCGGTTTGATTATGCTGCAAAACTTAATAGAAACTTCATATTTAGCATATGTTTTGGTTGGTCCACACATTTATTGAACAGCTCTGTATACAACATAATTAAACTAGTAACAAGTTGTGTAGGCAAATCCTTTAAGTATCATATTCAGATGTTATGGCCCTTTCGATAGGCATAATCTTCTACCTCACTTCTGACAGGGATCCAGTAGTGGTACAACACAGGTTTCCCTGCACATTTCTGCAATATAACTGAGTTAACTGTATTACGTGATGAAATTTGGAGAAAATGCTGTTGTCAAATTCTAGAGAAATTCTTAGAATAATCCTGGAAAAGATGATCAAAATGCTCCTGTATTCTGTTCATACATGACCACTTTACTTGTAAGCCCAGCTACAAAATTTTTCAGAAAATTTCCCATGTACTAGGGAAGAAGTGAACAATTTGCCTATTGTGATACTGTAATTGCCAAATGGCCCCAAGATCATATGTTAAGTGGCACAAGTAAGGTCAAATGAGATTGCTTACAGTACAGAATACAGCAGACATCACACTGGATTAGAGAAATGTCAGCCGAGCTTGCTGTATCATCTCTGACAGTTTTAGCAGCAGGTTCACAGGTGCTCTGTGATTGTAAGCTAAATATAGCCTCCTTCTTTGGTTTGACAGTAAATTCTGTCCAACAGGTCTTACAAGCCTGACTGAAGTCTCCATGTACTGGGTTCTTGTGACAAGGTTTTGGCGTGGGGGGACTTCATGGGCAGCTTCTGCGAGAAGCTCCCAGGAGATTCTCCCATCTCTGACAGGGCCAATGCCAGCCAGCTCCAAGATGGAATCACCGCTGGCCAAGGCCAAGCCCATCAGCATCAGTAGTAGCACCTCTGGGATAACAGATTTAAGAAGGGAGGAAAAAAACTGTGCAATTGCAGCCACACCCTGTGGGAAGCCCATGCTGGAGCAGGTTCCTGGCAGGACCTGTGGAGAGAGGAGCCCACGCTACAGCAGGTTTGCTGACAGAACTTGTGGCCCCATGAGGGATCCACACTGGAGAAGCTTGTTCCTAAAGGACTGAACCATGTGGAAGGGACTCACTCTGGAGCAGTTCATGAAGACTTGTAGCCTGTACAAAGGACTGATGTTTGGAGAAGTTTGTGGAGGATTGTCTCCAATGGGTGGGACCACACTCTGGGATAGAGGAAGAGTGTGAGGAATCCTCCCCCTGAGGAGGAAGCAGCATCGGAGAAAATGTATGATGAACTGACCACAGCCCCCATTCCCTGTTCCCCTGCAGGGCAGCTGCAGGGCGAGCAGGTAGAGAAAATTGCGAGTAAAATTAAAACCTGGAAGAAGAGAGGGATGGGAGGAAGGTGTTTTAAGATTTGGTTTTATTTATCGTTAGCATTCTGTGATTTGGTTGGTAATACATTTTCCTCCACTCATGTCTCTTTTGCCTGTGACAGCAACTGCTTAGTGAGCTCTCTCCCTGCCCTTATTTCAACCTAAAAGCCTAAAATTGTATTTTCTCTCCTCTGTCCAGCTGAGGAGGGGAGTGATAGAACAGCTTTAGTGGGCATCTGGCATCCAGCCAGGGTGACCCCTTCACACACCAGTGAACAGCTCACTGAGGTTTATTTACAACGTTAAAAAAAAGTTCACACATGCAAGTCTTCCTAGTGGATATACAGAAGAAAATTTAAGGGAAGATCAGTTTGTCTCTTCCATTTAGCTCTGTTTACCACTTATATTGGAAGTTTCTG
The DNA here is from genome assembly GCA_013398955.1 of Callaeas wilsoni. NCBI lineage: Eukaryota > Metazoa > Chordata > Aves > Passeriformes > Callaeidae > Callaeas > Callaeas wilsoni. The sequence continues at coordinate 756,178 of VWPU01016066.1, forward strand.
TGGTCTGCTGCTAATTCTTTTAACTGGCACTTCATAATTACATGCTCAGACATCTGTTATTTAAGATAGATGATTGTCCTCAATCGGTCTTTATAAAATTAAGACACACCCTTCTGAAGGTCTTACTTAATTAGTAATCTCATGACATCTCTGTAATCTTTTTGATTCACTGCTCCTGTGTGTCCCTCTGATCCGACTGTTCCTGCCAATGCTGACTGCTATGTAGCAAAACGGTACCATTGTCACTTCCAATTACCCTGGCAGAAGCTGAGCCAAAGGCTATGGACCTAATGAGGTGTACCCAACGAGGAGCAAAATGCAGCTCCATTTCTATTCCCTAGGTATATACAACTACTTTGTCAGAATGATCCATTCTTGGTTACCTTAAGAAATGGAAATAAACATATGTGCATAATTACCCAGTGTAATGTCCTGCACAGCCAGGATGGGGAGAGAATTGGGTAGCTGTGAGAAGCATGGGGAGTTCCACAGGCTGAGGCATCGAACGTGTTCTGCTGCTGTGATAGCAGCATCTGTCTTTGCTATTTAATACTCTCGTTTGTAGCAAACAAGAAGGGCCATTAGGCTTGTTTCTGCAGGTGTGAAAAGCAACCAAAACCTCCCACTGACTTCAGGGAGAGCATAAGCAGATGCTTTGCAAGGACACAGTGCTGCTGCACGCTCTTTAGATAAGGCTAGAGCAAGAGCACTGTTAAGAAAACCAGACAATAAAGAGGAGCAGAGCACTTAGGCTGGGATTAATTTTACCTACTTTTAGCCATCTAAAACTTTAGTACCTAACATATATTAGTCATTTAAGCTCCCTCTGCAGAGGGAGGGATGCACTTCGAGAGGCTGATCAATCCTTTCTGCTCCACCAGCAGTATATAGGGGTGTCTTTTACAGCATTAGGATGATGTAGCCTCCCATAAACAGGTCACATAAACTCTCTGGATAGCCACCAGCAACAAAGATGGTTAAATCCTTTGGTTAAATCTGACTCTAGTTAACAAGCACAATACCCTTTCCTTTGCCTTTAACTGGATATCTATTAGTCCATAGTAGCCAAGGAATAAATTAATACTCTCAGAGGATCTGGGCGGACTACTTTATGCTAAAAAAATGTTTAAGCCTAAGGTAATGTGGAAATGTATAGGGGCAAGCAAACAATGATGAGAGTAAGAAATATCTCACTTTTTTGGCTCTCCATTTCAGCTTTGATCTTTCCTGACAATCTACCTATTGGCACTTGATGCTGTGACAGTACAGATTTGCCCAGTCCTCCTCTCCAGCTGAAATTCCCTCTGTGTAGGGAGGAAACAACAAGGATGAATGACACAGAATCCACATAAGACACAGATAAATTCTTGGGTGCCTATTATATCTTGTGAGATGAAAACTCTTGTTTTGATCAAGCCTGGAAGAATTTGGCAAGGATATGTTTGACATGTTCCAAGTAAGCCAACCTTGCAATAAATCCCATTTACCATGCCAACCTTTACTAGTAGCACTGAGTTTGAATAAGTGGTGCATGAAGGATATTGAGACAGGCTTAATGCACAAAGTTTTATTAGTGGGGTCTGGAGGTGAAGATCTATATACCAACTTCAAAGTTACTGAAGGTATTAAAAACAATGGGAATAGAAAGACAGAGGTGGGAGAAAAAGCCAAGGGAAAGCTTCTTCCTGTGACCAGCTGGGAGTCATTGCCAGGCAAGCATTCCCCTCTGTGGTCTCCCTCGAAACAGTGGGTTATAACAGTGATGGTAGCCATCCTCATCCGTGTCCCGCAGCACTTCATACCTACATCAGGACCTGTGCCAGATCCTATGGGCTGTTCCCATTCATGACACTCTTCATGCCGACTCTGGCACACTCAGCTGGACACAGGCACTGCACACATGTTGGCACACAGCTTTGGTGCACGTGTTTCACTGGATAATCCTGACCAGGCATGTAGGTGACCACTGCCTGCTTTGCTATGCTCTAAGCTTTGTGTTTCTGTCATATAAACTAAAAGTCATAAGATGAGCTGTAGCAAAGGGGTAGGAAGGACAATTCTCCATGCCAATGGCAATTGCATCCTGTAAGAACTGTCTATACGATCAGTATATAGGCTTGAAGGTATAAGAACATGAGGCAAACCCTGTGAGACCCACAGAAAAAAACAAGGGAAAATACTGCCCTGACAGACAAAGTGAACAAATACAGCTCAGACAAAGCCCTGCCACAGGAGCCTGGGTGAACAGTTACAGTGAGCTTTGAGCAAAGGCAGGTGGCAAGGGCAGTAAATGGAAAGTGTTCAGCTTCACAGCGATTGCAGCACCTAAGGCACTGTGCAAGAAAAAGAATGTCTTTTGGCTGTAGATTTCTATACTCCAGAATTACTTTTCCTTAAAGCAAAAAACCCACTCCGCTGTACTAAACACATTGTGTCGCACAATTCTGAAAAATGCTGCAATCTGGCTTACAAAGTTTTCAAACAACAAATGTTTATATTTTATGTTAAATTAAATTGACAAAAGTGTCATATTGTCTTTCCCTCAATGTCAAATTTTAAGTCTATTTTTACAACACTTCTGATTTGTTTAAAGTAAAACTAAACCTGGAAAAATATTTGCCACTTTCACTTCTGTACTTAAAAATCAAATCATTGACCTGGAATCAGCTTTAATAAAATAACTTTTTCTGTAGAGAGGGTTAATACAATGTGAAAATATTAAAGCATCTCTTTGAATTATATTCTACACAGCCTTTCATCTTTCCCACTTGTAAGTTTTTCACTTCATGCTTCCCTTCAACCACCTGCATTAAACCTGCACCTTCACATATACACATCCTGGTTTTTACTATGATATTCTTTTTCTTCTGATCATGTCCTCCTTCTTTCATTCCCTACCTTCCTGTCAAGTTCTCTTCCCCTCGCACTCTCACTCTCTTTTTGTCTTTTGCAACATGTCCAAAGGAAAATCTGGAATAAAAGTTTCAAAAAAGGCTGTCTACATATGTCATGGAGATAGGAATCTTTCAAGACACTGTAATTTCCATAAGAAACTCGAGCAGGTTGTCTACTCCCCTTGAGGACTATGCTCTCTAGTGCAATCCTCTGGCCCACAAGGAAAAAGTTCTTCCTTCTCACTCAGTCGGGAGCCAAGGACACCAGATCCATTGTCTCTCTTTAGAAAATGTATGGCAAAGGTTTGGTCTTCTTCCTCTGAACATTTCAGATTTTCTCACTAGAATGTCCTAGATACAGGAAAGAGAGGTGGCCATTGGTTAGTAGGTCAGAAAATCATAACTGAATCAAATTATTCTGACCTTGAATTGATAATTAAGTTCTTGGACACTTCACAGAATGAGAAATTCCACTTTGTCCAGTGAGGGAGCCTAAAGTCAATGGCACAGGTTAGTCCCCTGATGTTTACACAGATTATAAGACATGTATACTTTGTCAGCCAAATCCTGTTCACAGAGAGTCAAAAACTGACCTCTACCTCAGACGCAAGATCACACATTTCTGGAACAGCCTTCCTTCCATGTTTCTTCTCAAATATTCTGGCCTTTCAATCATGTATTTCCAATTTCTTTTGCTAGGCTCTGGTATGAGGAGAAGACCTTAACAGTGTTTCTACTCCTACAAAAAATACTTAGTCACCATCAGTCACCTTAACTGGCCATAATCCACTGTGAAGACACAATGCAAATAAAACCTGCTCTGCGTTTATACAAGAAAGAATGCTTCCTTTTCAGTAATATGTTAAAAAGAGAGAAAAAAAAAAAAGAGAGAGAGACGTGGCAATTTCCAATTAACAGCCTCTGTATTCCTCTGTGCTCGGTGTTTAAAATAAATTGATTGAGATTATAAACTGTGCACACAGTGATAATGTTGCCAATGCTGACCTTGCAAAGCACTACACTGTGCTTTATGAATCAATCATCCCTGCCTGGAGTAAGAGGCAAAATAAAACTGTGGCGAAACCAAAGAGAGCATGTGAATGACAAGTGCCTGCAAGTATATGAGTACAAAAGCAAGCAGAATTTATCTCTCCACCTGCAGTATGGCAACAGAGATGCCCTATTAATCTGTAAGGTTACTGTTTTATGCTGACAGTACATAGGCGTATTACATCCCAGAAAATGCAGTGCAAAACCGTGCCTCTTAGTGGATGCTTGGCGTGCTGCAGGGTCTGGTAGCACGATTTGGGTCATGGCCATGCTAAGGGCTCAGCATCAGTTTCTATGATGAGTCTCTGCCCCACGGCAGCAGCTTGCTCAGTCTTTCTCCTCACTCACAGGTATATTAGGTGAACAGACTCTTCATCCCAAGGATCATCGGCAGCTGTGCTGGCTCACCTACTTCTGTAAGGTAAAACCACGAAGATCAGCAAAGGCCAGCCACAGAAACAGTCACTCTGACTAGAAGAGGTTAGAAATTAGCATCCAGTAATAACTCATGTGATAGCTGCAAGAGATGACAGGGAGAAAGAAAGGTTCTAATATGGAGAAAGGAAGCCTCCAGGTGATCTGGTCCAGCCAGAAGGGCAGATGTGATCTTGCCTTCAAGTTCACCCCTGAGCGGCCAAAGGATCCCATGAGCCCTTTGCCCAGCCGCTGTCACGGAACTACACACGCATGTAATCTTTCTGCTGAAGACACCAGCATTACAAATGTATCATTCCAATACATCCTTCCAAATGGCTAGTGCAGGAAATGTTTCTGCATGTTTATGCTTGCAAATTTTCCTATTCTACTGGGTGTTCAGACACGCTCACAAAAGCAGCTGTAAATGAATTAGCAGGCAAATTGCTTTGCACACTGGAAGATCAGAAAGAAAATGCAAAGAGAAAGACACACATTAATGCTGTATTTGCTGTAAACAAAGAATTGTATATTTCTTTTCATATCCTGGATGACTCTAATGGGAAGGCAAAAAAAAAAGAAAAATAAAAAGAGGAGGCAAGAGAAACAATTCTCTTATGAAAAGGGGTAGGTCATGCCTCTCCTCTGGACCACCCTATGTCTCAAATCAACATAAATGTCACCTGCTCCGATCGATAGCAAGCTCCTTGAAATGCAAAAGTGCAGACTTCAGAAAAGTGGTCACATGTATGACATAACAATAACATGAGATTTATATGCACCAAAACAATTGAGGAACTATTGGTATTCATAAAACATTCACATACTAGAGACAACCAAAACTAGAAAAGACTCACAGTAACAAGAACATCCAAAACTGAAGAATTCCTTCACTATAAATAATTATTATGATAGTATAAATTTTAAGTGTTCTAATTGAGAAATTTCATAAAGTTTTGAAATATTAATAAATGTTTAATTTTCCAATATACATGTGAAATAGTTAAATATTAATTACTTTTCAGGCAGAGGAAACAGGTGAAATTCACTGAATCCTGCTAAGATTGAAAGCTTCTCAGACCACAATTTATTTACAAGGTAACCTTTTGGTTCTTTGCTTTTGTCAGCCCCCTTAAATGATGAAGATAAAAAGAAATACTAGAAAACAGTAGAACACGTTTATTCCATCATTCTTTCTTTAAAAAAACCCCAAAACAAAGCAACATAAATTCCATCAGATTTCATTAAAAATCAGTTATTTTAATGGTCCAGTGTTCATTTCTGCAGAAGAGCGATAAACCAAATATCCTTGGTATCTGCCCAAAGGGAATATTTAGATTATCTAAGCTGTTACATTAGCAAGGGTTCTATCAGGCAGCCAAACAAGTGGTTTATATTCATAGTGCTCCATACATATTATCTTGCAGGGTGGTGGTAAGGCTCTAAACTTTTATGTAGTCATCGTTCCACAATCATAAATGTTGCTGTACAGTCACAACATTTCACAGCACTGCACTTTTCACCTGCAGAGCATCAAATGCATCAGAAGCTGTGCAAGTACTGCTTTCATTTCACAGATGGGAAAACAGAGCAGCCGGAGATGCACAGCAGCTGAGAAGAGAACACAGCCCTGGTATCTTCCCATAATGACACAAGTCTGGACTTGCCCCATTTAATTTTCAGATTTAACAAAGAAAGCGAAGTGAAAACTGTCAGTGAGGGAAGGGGAAGGAGATGGGGAGAGAAAGATCCATCCAGAACATTACTGAGGCTGGGTCCTATAAGATTGGCTTTATCTCACTCATGGTATGTGTAAAATGGGATGTGTTGAATGCCAGCCAGTTTCCTGGTTTGGACCATACTCTTGCCTCGATGAGTGATTCATATTTTCAGCACACTGAGAAAACATGTAGTCACATCAGTGTATTTTAATCTAGCAACAGTGGACAGCTTTCCCCCAGGCAGTTAAAATTTACCGTCTTAATTTTAACTAATCCTCATCACAGGTCCTGGGCTAAGGAGCTAGTCTTTCCCTAAGTAGTCCTCTCCAGTGCACACCTCCATATTTCTTTAAGCAAGGCTGAGGTTTGCTGTGGACAATGAACCATATCAAGTGCATTGACATCAGTTCTGTGAGATTTGCAAGCCATGCAACACTTCAATTTGTTGAATTCAAATATTAATATGTGGTTAATGTTAACATCCATTTACTGAGTTTTACATCCTTAGGAAGCACTGACATTTCAACCACAGGTCCTCATAAAATGTGGGGTAAAGACATTCAACATCAAGAGATATCTGTAAATTGAAGCATCCAATCACATACCCTTGCTACTCTGACAGGGATTCTTCTCATTGGTTTGTTACTAATGAACATCATTAGAGTGCTGAAGGAGCTGGCAGTGCAAGGTCACTGTCCATCATCTTTAAAGAGTTGTGGCAGTTGAGGGAGGTGTCTAATTACTGGAAGAAATGCAAATATTACAAATTTCTTGCAAAAAGAGAGGAAGGAAGACTTTTTAGGAAAAAAGGAAATATCAGAATTTATCTACTCTGATCTGCTAAAAAAACCAACACCATAAAACAAAAGTCAAAAAAACCCCCAAAAGACACACAAACACATGTACACAAACACTCAAACCTGTCACAGGTTTAAGTTTCATGGATCCTACATCCAATCTTTCTGTTAGAGAAACCAGTCTGGTTAACCAGACGGAATCCCAGCCTCACCACCGGAGTTAGCACACTAATGCCTTTTGGACTAAGCTGGTGGAAGTGTTATCTTCCATGCATTGAAAAGCCACGACAGAAATATTTCCTCCAAACAAGTTTGATAGAAACTTTGTAGACTTCTTTCTAGACAGCATATTTCTTGGTCCACATCACAGGCCCCTTACTCACAACCAGAGGTTACTGTCCACAGATGCTTCCAAAAAATGAAACCAATGGTTGCCCATGATTGTGTCACTGTAGGTTTCAAGTGTATTGATACCCTTAAGGTTGTTGCAAAGTAAATATCCAAAGGACAGAAAATAAGAGGTCTTCGTATGACTAAATACTTCTTTGTTTTTAAACACAGGGCTATGCTTTTTAAAGTTATGCAAGCAAAATCAGATTTTGCTAGAGACAGTAATAGTAATTTTCATACATTTTACAAACACAGATCTCCTGTTGGACATTTTCATTGTTTTTCTTCTTATCATTTTCAATTCAAGGATAATCCTACAGACTGAGCACTGCAATAAGATGCTGACTAATGTTTTACATGCAGGAACAGAATAACTTGAGTCCAGTATTGCTTGGTTTACATAGTCAATATCAGATGTTCTCATTAAAAGCAATATTTAAATAATGCAATTTATTGCCATTAGCTATTGGTGGCTAAAGCCTCAAATATTGCAGTGATAACTGCAATATAATTTCAGAGAAAGACCAAAATATATGAACTTATGTTCCATTTGGGAAAGCAATCCAGCCACCTCAGAGAGCCTAATATGAAGCTCAGAGATGAGATGAAGACCCGGGTCATCTGAGGAGAGCCTGCACCATCAAAATTCTTGAACTTTTGACATAGTTCCCATTCAGGACTGTCTAGAAATGGGAAGTGAAAAGAACAATTGTGATCATGTGAAAATCACGAAGAAATAATGAGCTTGATGCTAAAAGGAATTCCTTCTCTCAGGATAGGTACATTGTAGGATATGGAAATCTGGTCTGAGCTTTAGAGACAGCTGCACTTAAGATGATATTTTGACTTCCAAATCCTTACTCTGTGACTTGTGGATGTTGCTTGTGGAGTCTAACAAAGTTAAAGTTGATTTATAAGAAATCTGTCAAAAATAAAAAATAAAGTGAGCAATAGCACAATCATGAGTATATATGCAAGCAATGCTACATAGCTTTCTCTTTTTTCTCTTTATACACACAATATGTATGCAACTTATTTATAGATACACACTGAATATATAAAATCTTTAAATATACACTATAAGTATATAACATACCTGTATATTCACTACATAACTCAATAATATTTCAACAAACATGAAACTGGGAATCAAATAGTTAAAAACCTAGAAGTCAAATGTTTTAGAGCTCATGTTGAAGCAGATGTCTGGCTTTCCTCCACATATGGCAATGATGCTGTCTGTGGGGTAGACGGAGAACATCAGGTGTCTCACGGATTAAGAATCTCTCTGCAGCTAACAACTGAGAAGCTCTGAGAAAAAATTTATATTCCAGTCTTCCTCTGACCTTCAGCATCTGACATAAAGTTTTTGGAAAGTAACTCTCCACTTTTAGGCAATTAGTTATTCTGAAATGGCAAGTATCATTCACATCACCTCTTCTTCCCTGCGCTTCCCCCACTAAAGATTTAATATTTATTCCCTGTTCATGGGACCAGAAAAAAAATGGGTGATTCAGGGAACATTGTTAGAGTTGGTATTAGAAATGCTTTTTCTTTTCTTTCTTGTGCAGCAATAGCATTTTCCAAAATCTGGAGTTAGATAACAGAGGTGTGTGATTCTGTTCTCAGTGCCCAGCTGCATATCAAGTATTTGAATGGGGCTGGCAGAATGTGAGACCTGTGGGATGACGTGCCTTCATGGATCAGCAACTGGCAGGCAAAGTAAGCCTATTTTACCTCCCATGCCCTTCAGATGTGCGGTTAATTCGAATAAAGACGGGTATCTGAAACAACAGTAGACATCCCTTTTTAGGTAGCTAAATCCCTCTGGTGCTGATGGGAATTAGGTATTGGTCTTTACTGTTCCTCGCAGCTGACAGAGCATTGAATGAGCCCATATGGCTTTGTGACATGGCTTAGAACCACAGATTTGATGGGTCAGTTTACTTGAATATTCATAGTTTTAAAGGTATTTTATTTTCTTGTTCATCAGTGCATTTGCTGCACCAAAACAAGGCTCATGCATTTATTAGCTTATGGCTCAGTACAAATGGGAGCATAAGTGACAATTGCTGAGTAAGAGAGAGTGGCTTAACAGGAGACATCTCTGAATCTAGCACAGAGTTATGCTCCATGAAAACTGCACATCCCTCATTTGCCACAGGGTGGAAACAATCTCAGGAGCACATCTCCATAACATTGCTGCAACAGTTCAAATGCAGTAGTTAGATGCCATATGTTGTACGTACAGATGCAGATGCAGCTGATAGCTTAGAACAGCTCTGAACCGAGCACATGATACGGCTTTAAGTAGTTGCCTGAATTCTTCTTTACACCCAAGAAAACAGCATGGCTCCTCAGGTGCTTTTCTAATCTAGTATTTAAACTGCATACCAGTTTTAAAAAATTCCATGTAAAACATGTTGTTTCATAATAAACTAGATAACTGCAAAGATTTAGTGTACTAATAAAAGGAAGAAGAGCTCAGATCCGCAAATGCATTTAAGTACTTAATGCCCCGAGGCATTTGTCTCCCATTAGATTTTGAATGGGCGAATTAGGACATAAACTGCTCTTCTGAGCTCAGGCCAGAGGATTTCTCTCCTACATCACTAATTTGGGAAGATTTTCTAATGATCAAAGACAGATATATCTCTAAAGAGAGACTTTTGATGGTAGAGAGAGGAGATGGCATAACACACATCTCTTTTTTCCTCTACTGACTTGAATAACTGATTTGAAGAACTGCACAGAATTCTCCTTTTTCCCCCAAACAAGGGACTAGTTGAGCTTATTTGACTCAAGGCGGTGTGTCTTGCAGTGCAGCAGCCTACTGCTGGTGAGCCAAGCAAGTGATCTCTGCACTCTCCTTTCTCCTCACTTGCTAAAAAAATATAAGATTTCTGTCCCCTTGAGATGCCAATCCAGCAATCTTGCAATCCCTTAATATTTATATTGGACTGAGAGAATGTTTAGATTTGTCTGTCATACCTGGTGCATTCCTACTCCAGTTCAGTCTTTTTATCCGCAGATGCCTGTGGGTTCTTCCTGCTTTTCCTTTTACATGACATAGGTGTAAAGGACTTTCATTTTGAGAACGATGTTCGGTTTGTATTTTAAAGCAGATGGCATTTCCTGTGCAACGTCAGGGGGCTTAGTATAGTCAGGAGATTTCTCTGGGAAAACAGCAGCTTAGTACCAAATGAGCTGATCTGAAGCCTGTATGAGAAAACCTGTGGCTTCAGAACTCCCCATTTTTGGGGTTGTCTGCTTCAGGGGTGCTTTGAAGCATTTACCCCCAGGGCTAACATCAGCCCAAGCCTTGCGGCAGCTGCAGTACAGGGAGCCCTTTGAGCCAGTGTGCTGCCACTGGCATTTTGAGGGCTGCACAGACAAGGCTTGCTCCAAGCAGGATTAGCAGGGTAAATAACTGGCGAGAGAGACGTTTGCTGGCAAACCTTTCTGCCACTTTGCCATTCCCCTCCAGATATGTCACATCTCTTACTCGGTAGATCTCCACGTGCCCCCGCAGTGCAGGCGCGCTCTGTGCAGTTTCAGTTTTAGGCACTATGGTTAATCACTGTCATTTCAGCATCTGGATGCTGGGAAAGGCTGCCGGGCCCTTCTGCACAGATCCATGAAGCTGTTTGCTTTCCCCTGACCCATAAAGCAAAGAAGAAAAATGGTGACAAGTCATTAACAAGATATTCTGTGTTTCATTTTATGAGTGCCAGCTGTTCCCCAGCAATCACTCATATAAAACCAGCACTAAAACCTGACTGCTGTGAGATGTGAGCACAGACCACATGAGCACTGAGCAGCTTTCCAGTTAGGGATAAAGTGGATGGTGCCATGGCTCCGTGTGGGCCAGCAGCTCCCCAGGACCGGAGTGATGGGAACTGCACGGGATCCCTGGGCTGGCACGGAGGGAGCGTGACAGCCTGAGGGTCACTGGAGCAGCCCCAGCCCAGGACACTTTGGGCACGTGCCCTGAGGATGGAGAAGGCCAAGGCAAGGCTGGGACAAGGGCTGGTGTGACTGGGCAGGGCAGGGCGGTGGGGAGCTGCAGCCCAGCCCTGTTGGGTGTTGCTGGGGCAGGGATTGGTGGCTCCAGGAGACTGCCATGGGGTCCCGGGCCATGGGTGGGGTGGGAGTAGCCCTGGAGGACTAGGAAAGGGCAGGCAGGGGTGGTGGTGCCCCCTTGGTCTTGGCAGACAGACAGAAACTGTGTGGAGGACTTTTATAACAAGAAAGGCCCTGACTTTAAGCAACTCAGATAGGTGAATATCTCAGCACTGCCACAAAACTGTGACAAACCCATGACATCTGCTAGAGGTCTGGCCAAAGTCTGTGTTTCCTTGGTAATGAAAATTAATGAAAGCCTCCTGAGTTCAGCCAAGAGGGGCCAACCAAATAACAGCTACAATCATAGTAGTCATGGAGTCAAAGCTGGCTCCATTTATTTATTTATCTGGGGACTCTCCCCTGAAATCCAATGCTATCGTTAAACTAAATCCCTACAAACCCTTTCTGCTAATGCTTGGAAAAAATGCCTGACCTGGAAGATTGAGTATCAGACAAACAATAGTCAATGTGTTGCTTGCAGAGATTCCTAAAATGACTGGTAAGACATATCAAGGGCTGGGAAGCAACTTAAATCATAATTTTCTAAGTTTGTACTGCCAAATTGGGAAGGAGATTTAGTGTTTGCTACTGATTGCTATGAATCTAGCTTGTTTCAAGCCAGAAACACAGAAACTCTTTGGAGTCTCCATAGACATTCTCATTACACACACAAAGATCAGTTCCTGCTTCATTTCATCAAAAAATTAATTTGTATGAAGGAAAAGCCGAACAAAAAAGAACAAAAGCCCCCATGGTGGAGAGCAGAGGACCTTCTCCAACACACGCTATCTGAAATGAACACAAAATGGCAGCAGACTCCAGCAAACACTTGGATATTTAAAGATGCAGCACACAGAAAATTAAGCCATAATTGCTTCCAACAATAGCAGCATACGCCATAGCTAGTTATCACCTGAACCATCTGCTCCCCCAAGCAGCAGCTCTTAACACAGGCATGAGATTGAAAAATCCTCTCACTTCAGGCATATACTCAGTTCACATCAGAAAAATGGCAACAAAAATCAAGTGTTTTCCTCTGCACTTCAACATGCAGGAGATGCAACAGCAGGATTAGCCACAGAAAATAAAAAGATAGAAATTGTATCAGTCACGAAAGTCTCTGCAGCACAAGCCCAGGCCTGTTTCACACAAATGCTGACAAAACTGATAAGCACATTTTCTCCTTACAGTCAGAATTTATAACCTGAAGTGGCTGTTATAATGGAAAAGTAAATGATCCCCTGATACTCAAATCAATCTTGTGAGAAATAACCTGAATAATGAGTTACAATTGCAAGAGATGAAATTAAGACAAGAACAGTTAAATAAGGATCTAAAGGAACAGATAACATTTAGTATGGTATTGGAAACCTAAATTAGACTTTAAAATATATGCGGAGACAGAGGAAGAAGGGGTGAAAATAAGGAACTGGAGCAGGGGCCTCAGATAAAGATGAGCCTTTGATGAGAAGTAATCAGAAGCAATGTCAGACTCGCATTATTTGAGGAAAAATCCCCACTTCAAATAGAATTTTTTATGCAACTAGCTTTTAGAGCTTGGCACTATAGGAAGATTTCCATTTACAGTATGAAATACTCCAAAATGCTTACAGCTCAAATCAATTTGTTGCAGATGTGATTAGAAATTGTCTCTAAGACCATGCTGCAGCACAAGATGTGGAACGGAGCAAATAACATCTCTTTCACAGTTTGGTGCCTCACACTGATGGATGGTCTTCACCTGACAACAGTACAACAAAAGGAAAGTATTATCCTTATTTTAAAGGAAGAGACTGGAATAGATGACACTCCAAAACCACCTAGAACACTAATGACTAATTGAAAGCATTTATTGTAGAGGAAGGGGATATAGGATCCTGCCATAGGTTCTTGACTACAAAATCAGATTTGAAAAACAAAGTACCGGGAATAAGGCATCTTAGTATTTGCCAGTATTGGATTAGGTACTATGACCCTTGTTTTCCACCAAGGTTTGGTAAAACTGAGTTTTCCTTAAAGTCCTACCAGAAGCTGGAACATATGAGGCTGGATTTTCTCTCATCTGACTGCATATGTCTACCGTGTGACCATTTCACTGATTGCTCTTGCACTCCAGCTTTATAACAAGTGGGGGAAAATAGTCACTCCTAGGATGTGATTCAACTTGTGCTAAAGCAAATGTTTAACTCAGGTGAGAAAACTGATGTTCTCTCATTGCCCACAAAAGGAGCCTGGTAGGATTAGTTCAGATGTTAGCTCAGACATTTATCCTGCTGATGTCCAGGAGATGAGTGCCTCAGGCACTGGAAAATGGTAATTAAACTCTAAACAAAATGCTCTGGTCTATATATTATGATAACATCATCCTATCCCCTTCTCAAGTTCTCCACATTTCTGTTCAGGTCATTTTTATTGCATCCAATAAAAATACGACTGAATCAAGTGCTGGGCAAATACAACAGGGAAACACCCATGAAGATTCAGACTTTGTAAGATAGGGAGGAAATAAGGAGAATTATTGTAACCATTGGTAGTAATACATAGTGCTTGATGACTATTGTCATCCAGATTCTTCTGCCTGGCACTTTAAATCAGTAATGGCAGGAACACTAGCAAGAATCTTAAATAAAAGCTATTTTCCATTGCCAGGGAATTAAGGATGCCATAATAAATCTTTCCTACTGTTTGCCTATTTATGTATTCATCCACTGTCTAGATATTTATCTATTTCTCTAGTATTTGCTGGCTGATGTATTGCCCTATGAAGAGACTTTTTAGGGAATGTCTCAGGTTATCAGTCACCTTGAGTCTGAGTACCTGTGCTAACTCCTGTGATTCTGTCCTGCAGACCACATGATAAGTGAACCACGAGGAGACGAGGTCATTACTGAGAGGTTAAACAATGGGAATGAGCTAAGGGGAAGTTTCAACAGATTGTTTCTATGATGAGGCCAGTTAAATCTAAATTTTCCAAATATGTCGTTGCAACCAAAAAGGTGAGGAAATTCTTCTTTACAACATAATGGAAAACATCAGAGGAAAACCATGACAGAGACCCACTACTGTCCAATTTGGAGCTGCACAGCTTCCCTTCAGGAAACACTGACTAAGAAGACCTACAATATTGCCTGCAGTATTTAATGCTGTGTTTGGCTTTGACATCAGCTGGGATTAGATCAGCTCCTTCTAACACAGCCCTGATTATCATGCAGAACCTGAAAGATGTTGGAATAATCAAGCTTTCACATAATCAAGGGCATATTAAAAGTATTAAATGCATACCTAGAGACACAACTTTGTAATAGCTGACAGGCAGTTGCTGATCATTAGTGTTGGAAAATCACAAAGAGAAACAAATCTTTTATTTCATGTTATTATTATCTCAGTGACATTCTGTAATCCAACCAAAGCCCTATTAAAAAAAATTAAAGACGTTTTTGTCTTTATTGTATTGCGCTGTTTAACTATGGTCATGGCATCTGGAAAGACTCTCCTAGCTGAGGATAATTATTAAAAATAAAATACATTGTACATAAAAAAACAATCCTTAATAACCATCTTTTCAGAAATGTTGATTCTCTAAGTACACTTGGGGGAAAACCTGGTGTATTGCAAAAAGAAAACTGAAGCTTGAGAAAGTTTTGTGACCCTTCCCCAACAAGTTAGTGCTAGTAGCATCACTGTAACTTATACCATCTGCTTCATAGTCTAATTTTTCTCTCATTGGGATACCAGTCCTAAAGTGATTCCTGAAGTCAGTCTATTCCCATTATCAATTACAGTGCTAATTCACTTAAGCCTGAAGATTTAGACGCTACCTTAATATAAAGAAGTAATCTAATTGCTGCTTGCTTTTAGATGAGTAGCCAAGACTTTTAGCAGCACTAAATGAAAAGACGTGTCATTGGACACCAGTGAGGTTCAAAACATGGCTTAGATTTCACATTAAAAAGATAAGGCTTGTTAGATAACATATGCTTATAACCAAAATCATATCAAAGTTGGCTAACAATGAGTACCTGATGAGTGTGGTGCTTGACTCAGAAATGTGCCAACAGAAGAAAGCGTCTCTTTGCTGTGGAAACTAAATAGCATTTCATGACAGGTGAAAGATTTTGGGAAGGAAAAAAGAAATCTCTATAATGTAAATTATATTATACATACAGTTTGTAAACATGAAAGGGGTGTAATGTACCAGCTCTACAAATAAATACTCTGCATCAGAAGAAATAAAACATCAATGCATATGAATCAAGGCCAATCCGTATGAGTTGGGCATAGTGGCATTAGGTTTCTGGGTTTTTTTCCACAAATCTCATTTTAAATAATTTTTTACTTTTCCTACAATTTTTAGCACTGGAGTGCATAGTAGGAAATAGTGTTCCTGCTGGACAAGATTGAGTTCCATGGGCTTAGAACCTTGTCCCTGATCTCACTGAATATTTCTTGTGTGACCTTGTGTATTTTTCAATCTCTTCCTTTCTTTAATTCCTAAGTAGGCATCCTGGTGATAGCTAAGAATTACATATAGGGAAAACATCCAGTCTTTTCTCTGAAGATTTGATATCTCAGTAAAGCAGTGTGGACAAAGGCAACACATGTGAAGGTGCCAGACCAAAGTCACCCAGGAGGTAGAAGTGAGGTGATTTTTAATCATAGAGCAGATTTTTTTCCTAAACACAACTGTCTCTAAGTGCAATGATAACTTGAAATTCTTTTTCTTTTTGGTAAGCATTATATTTACCATTGATTCTCCTTTTTTTTTTCCTTTTCTCTTTCTCTTTTTTGACTTCTCATTAATCTCTCTTCCAAACTTCCGTTCCAATGACAGAAATTAATAAAACCATTTGGGACACATAAGCTGTGAAAGGTTTTAATCAAGTGATGAATGCAATTTTCATTTCACTTCAGTCTCGTTTATTTCGTGCAAGAAAAGGTTAGGAGCAATTTTGCAGGACATTGCATCATAAATCCTAATTTGTGTATTTTATTTCTATTGCAAACCTACAGACTGCAGTGAACATGACAGAATTCATTAGGCTTTTTTCCAAGAAAGTCCCAATACAAGTCTGGATTAGGACAGCTCTTGTTCAGTGTACCCTTGACTAAAAGGATATGTAAAGCTTGAGTTTTGAAAGAAACACCCTGAAATAATCTGAACAAGACAAAAAGTATCATGAAGATCAGATTCAAGTTTGTGAAAGGAAAAAAAAACCAAAAACCACTGTTGAATTTTAAAACAGAAGAAAAAGCAATTCTAGATAAACCTTTAGTAGAAAGTAGGATGGATACTTTCCTTTCATTCCTTCCCATAAGGAGAGGAAGACCACCAAGCATGTCTGGACAGTACATGACATTTCAGAAACGACTGAATTTAGTAACAGCTAAAATGATTCCTTGGGTGTGTGGGGTTTTCAGAGTGAAAGACATCTCTTGGAATGTACTCCCATATATAACTAAGAACTAGGAAAATAATCAAAATTCTTGTTCAAACAAAAAAAAAAAGATAGAGAACAATAAAAATTTTTGAGAATTCCAGTGGAAAAGAGCAGATGACCTGAATAAGATAATGATAATTTGCTACCATGATTGAAGAATAAACCAGAGAAGAGAAAGAAAAAGCCACAGGAAAAGGTCAACCAGAGAAAGAAATATGCCCAAAGTTTGGTCCCAATGAACTATCTGTCCCCATACAGCAATTACAGCAATGGTTTTCTGGTCAGTTTATTCACTCTGTTGCATCACTCAAGAAAAGGGAAATAAATCAGGCTGGTGCCTGACCTTTTAAAAACAGTGGATCCCAGTGAATCATCCTGCCATTGACATAATATTTTGATTTATTTTTAAGCCTCTTTCTACACATCCAGCAGCTGACAATAATAGAGTTATGGCCTGTGTTTTCATGAGGCAGCCTTTTTCCCTTGCTTCTTAAGGTAAATAAAGTATAGCAGTTGGAAGCAACTGAAAGATAAATTTATCATCATGTCCAGTGTTCCTATAGAGAGAAAATCAGTGCCAGGAATAAGATCTGCATGAAAATCAATCTGAAAACCCAATATGGCATCAAAACATTTCATTTTAAAGTATTGAAAACTTTTGTTTATTTCTCTTCACACTTATTTTTAATGTCTTGTTCTGGGTTCCTCAAAGATAAAGTGCTCAAACATGGGAAGAAAAATTTCTATTTATACTTTGAGCTTTCTCACAAGGGTCTGGAAATCTCAGAAAAAGACAACATAAGGAATATTTCCAGAGAGATCCAATAAATGAATGGAAACACTCTGCTTTTGTCCATTTACCCAGTCTCAGTGTTGAACTCTTTGCTGGATTAGAATTGATATGAAAAGTTCCTGCCACGCAAATATGACAACAATGTAAAAGAGAGACTCAAAGTTATTTGTGTATTTTAAAAATTAATAATTAGACTGTGAATATTATACCAGCATTAAAAACAAAGAATCTGTTAA
The DNA here is from genome assembly GCA_013398955.1 of Callaeas wilsoni. Lineage (NCBI taxonomy): Eukaryota > Metazoa > Chordata > Aves > Passeriformes > Callaeidae > Callaeas > Callaeas wilsoni. Next base: position 774,036 of record VWPU01016066.1, read on the forward strand.
TTTTTTGCATAATTTTGTGTCATAAACCATTGGAAGAGCAGGAAGTAGCAAAACATCAGCTGATTTCTTCATTCATCCTCCTTTCTCCCCCTGTTCTAACCCTTTATCATCTAAAGTAGATGATACAGAGAAAGCACTAGAAGTGCCCTAATATTTATTGCTGCCTCTGGAGTTAGAAAAGTAAGGAAAGATATTTGCTTAGGATCTTCGATGTAGTTTCTAATAGATATGACAGGGCTGTGAAGTTTGTGTAAGACCTACATACCTGTCCTCTGCACAAAACCATTACCTGCTCTGTAAATGAGCCACAAGCCTTCTGATTCTGTACTGACTGCATAAGGAATAAAATTAAACTAGGAACTTAGGGCAAGCGAAGATCAAGGAAATGCATTGTATAGAAGAATATCAAATGGATGCCACTTTCTTCTCCTTGACCTTTGCGTCTGAACCTGTTGAAAATGTATTGCTCTAAGTTGTCCATTTAGATCACCTAAGCCACTGGCTCCATGCTATTAGAAATAGCAAACTCTTACAACCACCAAACAGCATTAATTTTTGTGTCCCCCAATAATCTCACTATATTTCACTGATAAATTCACTCATTTTGCTGTTCTTATCACTGCTACTCCAGTTTTTAGGAACCCTTTACCCATTTCAAGATTAAAGTTATTCATAGACGGCTGATATCTATTTATTTTCATAGCATTTTTTCTTTTAGCTTAAAATGGCTCTTTTTCTTCCCTGATCTTTATTCCCTTAGCACATTTCAGCACTGTTCCCTTTCCATCTTTATTTTGCTGGGCTAGTAAGGCAAGTTTTCTTCTAGTGTCTCTTGAGCAATAAATTAATCATTCCGCTATTCATCTAGTAATTCCTTTTTGCACCTACTTTGGGTTGATTTAATCTTTCTTGACTATGGCTTTACAGAATTTTCAGTGTTGAAAAATATTTTTACAGGCATAATATGAAAGTTTCCCACATCTGGCATATATTTAATTGTGGGAAATGAATATCCATTTTATCCTTTTGTGTCTTGTATTTTAAATAGCTCTCTTCCTTCTGTGGTGTTTATCCTACTATTTTATTCCTAAGTATCAATCATCTGACTCCTCAGCTTGTGTTTTGCTAGGCTGGGCAGCCTACACTCTCTTCTTTCACAAGTAGATATCCACTTTCTTAATCATTTTAGCAGTCTTCCTTCTCCTTTGCTCTCATCTGAATTTGTCTTTCTTGCAGGTGGTGAGACTCACAGTATTCCAAACAACACCTCCCCATGACTATGCTATTAACACTCCCATATGTCTCCTGATATATCCAAAGAGAACACCTGACTTTTCGATGACGGCATCATATCAGTGGCTCACAGTCATTTGGGGACTGACTGATATACTCAAATAGTTTGTCTTCTCTTTCTGCTCTGGACAGTAAGATCCCAGGGCAGTGCAGAAATTCTTTTCAGTTATCCCTGGTGCAGGATGTTAAACAGCAGCTCATTTTGCTGTTTTTCTGTTACCCTGACTCTTCTGATATTTTGTTCTTCATGTGTAATATTCCTCAGCTGATTTCTAAAACTGCTGTCTCTTGTGTTTGTGTCAGCTCCTCTTTCTCTGTTCCAGGATCCGGATCATTCACAATAACAATACACAATATTGCTCCTAACATTAATTTTTCAGAAAATCCACCACTAATTATTTTAAAGGCCAAAAATTCTTGTTCTAACATTCCCTTTTTTTTTTTTTTTAGTCTGACTTTAACCTCCTTCTCAACTGTGTGATGCTTTTTGCTAATCTACATCTTCCTACACAGAGCTAGTAATTCCTCAATTCTTCACACAGCTTCATAACTGAAATCACATAATTCTGGCTAGATAAGATCAGATGCACTCCTTTTGTATAGGAAAAAACCCAAAAACAATCAATCAAACAAAAAACAGCCAAACAAACAAAAACACAGAAAGAAATCAGATCATCCTGACAGCATCTACATTCAATAAACCTCTGTAATATCCTATTCCTCAGTCTCTCCAATTCCTATTTTCTTATAAATTCTTAACGTATATCCAAGGTTTGATCCATGGATTTCTTATTTTCCATTACACTTCTCTTTCCACATAAAGGCATTGCATTTTCCTCTTTCCAGTTTCACACCACTGCAAATTTCAAATATACACTTCAAATCAGTCCTTTCTGAATGAAGATTACATTTGCCAGTTCTTTCAGGGTTCTGGGCTGGATATATGATCTACTCACTTTCACTTGAGACCTTTCAATATTTTGATTTTAGTTTCTCATTCCCATGAACTATCTTCTCTTTGTCTTCATATATATCATGAGTCATACTTCAAATTTTTTTGTCCAATGACCCTCTGCCATTTCATATACAAACTGGGAGAGTCTGAAGTTTCAGCCTTTCTTTTTTCCATTTGACCAATTTTCTCCGTTTACACCCTGACAGCAATTTTTAGAATGTATTTTTTTTAGAGTGCACAGACTACTGAACAATACTTTAAAATATACATCAAATCCTACTTAGAGTATTTTGAGGGAAGGTTGCCTTTTGAAATCTTTCTTTCTGTCTGGATTTCCCTGGATTCTATCTTTACAAGAATAGAACATGTCTCTTGTCACTCAAACTCAGTCCTGGGAGTAGTAATTCAAAAGGTTTTTGCTTTAGCAAAAAATAATGCCAGGAAATCAATGTTAATGCCAGTTTTTCCAGCTTCAGAAAAAGACTTCTTATGATATGCAAATAATGGAATTCTTGATTCGCTGCCATGGTAAGAAAATAAATGAATAAAAGTAACTGGTTCTGGTTTATTAAAATATTTCATTGTTGTGCTCTTCTCATTTACTCCAGTAATGCTTAAATGGCATCTGAAAACTCCGTCATTTTGTGTTTCAGACTGTAAAATATACAAGCAATGACAATGTCTGTCCTCAGAGGGCTAATCCTGTGCTATGGTAGGATACATTCAGCGACTTCAGCAGGACATGGAAATTCCTCCATGCTTTCTGTGATCCAAAGGACAAACATAGCCAAGGGCTCATGGGGCAGTCGAGCATTTTTCCACACAGGGGCTTTTTGGAGGAGGAAGGCCGTAGAAGAGAGGCAATTCAAGTTTATGCATGTATGTAAGAGAAAAAAGATAAAATTTCTGTAGTTGTATTGTAATATTATACTGAATTTGACGTCTCTACAGGCTTTTTTAACTCTAATTTTAGTTTCCTGCTTCTACTCATGGGTAACCTGATTAAACCAGTGGTAGGTCTGCAGGGTTCTGATCACCACATGAGGCACAAAAGTCTCTGGTTTCATCAATACATCCCTTTCCACTGACAGCATGGGAATGGTTTAGGAAATAGCTTTAGTTTTCAAGAATTAAAACACAGTCTTATAAAACCCTTTATTTCCTTGAATCTCTGAGTAGGCTGGATATTAGGTTACAAAGAAGAAGATAATCACAATAACCTATCAGCCTCTGCAATCTCCTTATTTGTGTTGATGACTTCCAGGGGATGGAATAATTTATTAGGTTCTTGACTGCATATTATTCCATTTTCATCAGTGTTGCACATATACAGATAGTTATTTGAGAATGATTTCTGGAGATAGGGATAAAAACAAATTACTTTTGCAGAGGCCACTGAACACGTGTAAATGAAACTAATTATGAAGTGTATTGCTCCTCATGGACCAAATAACATCCTGTGTGGCTCTGCTGGCCCTGTATGTTCATTTGTTGAAGATCTATTAATAAGAGCATATTTTAACTTGTAAATCATTATCTCCACAGCTCATCTAGCACAGAAAGAATGGAGATAGCCAGAACAATTCAATGCAATCCAAAGCATCACAGCTCTGAGTCAAACTGTTCACTGGCTTCGGCCTTATTTTAGAGAAGGGAAATGTATCCCCAAGGCATTCTGACACACCAGTGTTCATTTCTCTTTTGCTACAAATGGTAAGCAGAGACTCCTATCATGTCACAGCACAACACCTAGATGCCAGTGTTTCACAAATACTTCCCTATACGAGTATTTTTTACTGGTTTTTTATTCTTGATCTTTACAAAAACCTTAATTTACAGCTTATGAAGTGAGCTTTACCTGCTAATCACAGGTGTGACAGGGAGCAGGATGAAACCTAGTACAAGGTAGCAGCTGAAGGGTTTGTCACATGGTGAATATTTTAAGCCATTGGCCACTATTAAGTAGCACTGCCATTTCTGCCACTAACACAGTAAATCTCTATAACACATGGAACCACTAGACAAAAGACAAGTTGCAAATGGGCTTGCAAACATATTTGTGTAAGTCTAGCTGTGGCAGTCACCAGTAAAGAGGATGTGATGTGGATCTCAGTGTCTACATCTATGATATCTGTCATCAGCTTTCATTTTAATTTTGAGCCTCTGACGATTGCTCGAGACAGCTTATTGTTTCTCTAATTATAGACTTGGAGTAAAAAGTGGTTATAAAAATATCTTCAGACTTGTGTTTTTTTCCTTTAAAAGAGCCAAGTGAGGCACTTTCAGAAGGCTCATTTTCAAAAGGTGGGCTCAGACCCTTCGAGATTCGGTAAGGCCAAGTGCTGGGCCCGCCCTTGGGTCACAACAACCCCAGGCAGTACTACAGTCTGGGGGCAGAGTGGCTGGAAAGCTGCCCAGCACAGAAGGACATGGAAGTGCTGGCTGACAGCAACTGAACATGAGCCAGTGTGTCCAGGTGACCAATGCAGCCAATGGAATCCTGGCTTGTATCAGCAATTGTGTGGCCAGCAGGACCAGGGAAGTGGTTGTGCCTCTGTACTTGGCACTGGTGAGGCCACACCTCGAGGGCTGTGTTCAGTTCTGACACCTTACTGCAGGAAAGACATTGAGGTGCTGGAGTGTGTCCAGAGAAGGGCAATGGAGATGCTAGAAGGCCTAGAGAGTAAGTCAGACAAGGAGCAGCTGAGGGAGCTGGGGCTGTTTAGCCTGGAGAAAAGGAGGCTCAGGGGAGATCTTGTCGCTCTCTACAACTCCCTGAAAGGAGGGTGTAGCCACGTGGGGATCAGCCTTTTCTCCCAGGCAACCAGCAACAGAACATAGGAACATATCCTCAAACTGCACCAGGGGATGTTCATGTTGGAGATCAGGAAGAATTTCTTAACCGAAAGGGTTGTCAAGCATTGAAATGGGCTGCCTGGGGAAGTTGTGGAGTCACCATCCCTGGAGGTGTTCAAAAATGACTGGACATGGGACTCAGTGCTATGGTCTAATTGACAAGGTGGTGTGCAGTGAAATGTTGGACTCTATGATCTTGGAGTCTTTTCCAACCTTAATGATTCATAGAATCTTATGGAAAATGAGTTCCTTTTATTACTTTTCAAGCCGGACATCCAAAACTTCAGACATCCAAAACTGTAGGCATCCAAAACTTCAGACATCCAAAACTTAGTGTCCCTTTAAAAATATTCAGACATGTAGTTGATGATTATCTCAAATGAACATCCCTCTTGCTTTCTGAAAGAGCATCCATGCTCAGCTATGGTAAAAAGTATGAGACAGAGCTTTTCTTCTAATGGGTCACTACAATAGGATTTGAGTTTGGATAAGGACCATTAAAGCAACTTAAATTAATATGGTCGGAAGCACAGGATAGTATTGTCAGTAATTTTTACAGGCCTCCCCAACTTCTTCAAGCATTGGAGTTCCTGTTTAGCAAGGTAATTAAGCATCTTAAATTATACATCTGTGTGTTTTGGCACACTTACAAAGAATCTCCCAGAAGCACCACAGCCTGACTTTATTTGTCTACCAACAATTGGTAAACTACTATAGTCGCCACAATGCGTGGATTGAGATATTTTGTCAATCTCTTGGAAAGAAATGTACATGGTATATACATATATAATTGTGTTTGTCTATGTGCATATACTTACCCCTGTCTAAAATTACCATGGAACAAGCAGCACAAGAATGGATATTTGATGCTGTCCAAGTGAGGAACAACATATGTACCTAACACACAGGAGGCATTATCAGCCAACATTTCCTTTGTTAGCTAATGAATGATACTGCCTTTCAGGAACCAAAATCTAATTTGGAGCCAGGGAACAAACTAACTCATCCTCCTCCAAGCTACCTCTCTCTCTCTCTCTCTTTCTCTCTCTCACTCTGTTCTCTCTCTTTGCCCACCTATAAGTTTTAAATATCATTAACATGATCCTTTGTGCTTTCTTCCTTAATGACTACCTTGCCACAACCCCTTATTTTTCCAAGGTCTAAAGGAAAGATGTCATTTGGGCGAATTCACTGAACAGGCTCCTGCATGAAATGACAATTTATAACAATTAATTAAATGTTAGGATTAGTCTCCCTGTCGGATGATGCCACTGGCTAATGATACACCCCTGTGTCAGTGACAAATGATGAGATGTCAGCAATAAAGCTGCTTGGAGTGGAGAACTTACGTGTCAGCCTGTTATGATCTCATTCGTCCACACTTATCCCAAATCACTGAGCTTGATCAGAATACCCACTGAGTAGCTGATATGATTCAAGCTGATGTAGACTGACATTATAAGTTATTCAGCATAAAGGGAACAGAAGAATATTCAAGACTATCTTGCCCTCACTGTGTAGGGCTATATCACCCCCTAGTCCTATGATAAGAACTCTAAGATCACCTGGTACTTTGGGATCAGCTCTCCAGTTCCTAACTTGGGCTATGGATGGCCTGCTATGATTCTCCTCAAGAATTACAAGGTGTAAATGAAATTATTTATAAATCTCCGCCAGCTTTATGAAGGGAATACTTCTCAGTGCATGGACTGTGATGAGGTGAACAGCTTTTGTGCAGGATGAGTGCAAACAAAAGGAACAGATAAAATATTTGCTAATGAAAAGAACCCAGTGGTAAAATACAGAAGAGGGAAGTATTGAATGAAGCATTCCTGCCACCCACATGCTAGTTGAGGAGTAGCACCATGAAAAGAAAAAAAAATAAAAAAGGAAAAAGTATCTGTAACAAATTGCTCTGACACCTGGGCTGAAAGCCAAGTGAAACTTTCAGGCAATAAATAAGGCGTCTAAGAAACCGAATTTCTTACACTTGTGGTAGCTGTTTGCTGGCTGCCATCATAGTAAAGCATGGGTTAAATACAGAATTCAAAAATTCTAGTACGTTTGCAGTTCCTCACTGATCATAAATGCTGCCTTTTAGCTCAGCTTCATAACATTTCCTTTTCATTGTGATTACTGCTGTCTTGCATATGCAAGTGCTAGCTGGGAAAAGGGCAATGGAAGGTGCAAGAGTGGTCCAAAGGAGTCAGAGATGCACTGAACATATGTTGATGGGTAGAATTTTATGCTTCTCTTTCTCAGAGCTACATTCTGTAGTGTTCACCTGGAATGTACATAGAACACTAAATTTGTGACAAATCAGAGAAATTATGGGTGGTTGTTTTCAGTCCTATTGAAGCTCCACTTTATTTTATCCAACACATTGTTTCAGAGAGGATGGCCCTGTCCTTCATATGGTTGTTGCCTGCAGCCAGGACCATTTAGTTCTGACAAAGATCCTATTTAATGCAAGAAACACCTAAAGCTTATATCCATCACTGGCTGCATAAAATTACAGGCTGTCAGTATGTGTTGGATGAATCCATCTGGAGAAGATAAAAGAACCGTGAATGAAACTGGGTTCAACATGCCAGATAAACTGTCTTTTAACATTAAAAAAAAAAAAAAAAGAAGCAAAAATTTAAAAAAAAAAAGAAAAAAAAGAAAAGGAAACCCAGAGACTGGTTATTCTCTTTCTCTTCATGTAAACTAGGGAAGAGGGCACAGAGCTATTAGCTAATGCAGTCAGCTTCCTAACTGTTTCAGAATTATATTTCTGAGGCTTTTTCATTTGAGGTCGGTCTTTCTTGCTCAAAGAGTGGTCCCTCTCCTGTCACTGACTGCAGTATTCTGAGCCTAGTCTTTTAGCAGGAAAAAAGAGGTGGAGAAACTGAAAAATAACCACAAACTTGGTCTGGCTGAAAGCAAAGTCTATTAATGCTCCAGGGCAATGGGGAGGGGCGGTGTTGATTTTTTTTCACATACTTTACAGAAATAGGAAAAACACATTTTCATGGAAAGGATCCTCAGACTTTCTCTTATTCATGTCAGTAAGTTTGAATGTAAGGATTAAGAAATACTAATACCCCTTAGTACATCTTTGGGAGCATATATAGACAATGAAATTATCTTCAGTCATGTTCAGGCCCATTTCAAGAGCCTTTCACTAGGGAAAAAAATGTAAAGATGCTGCATGGTGATTAGCAGTCCAGCTCTGAAAGAATTTTCCTATTTACTTCTGGGAAGAAGAAGGGGACAATTGGATTAGGGCTTTTGAGAATTTAAGTTAAACTATCAGCTACATGATGTTAGATATGAAGTTCATCATGACCATAAAACAATCTGAGTGCCAATGTATTAGCCAAGCACTTTGCTTCATATAGATGTGAAACTATGCTCCTTGTTTTTCTACTTCCTTCAAACGAAGTGGGAGGAAACACTTTTTGACTCACAGTCTTGGAGAGAGAGCAACTCCAAGGTGTAAAAATGTAGTTCTAATTCTTGGAAGTAGATATCATTTTTCCATCCTGTAATCCTTTTATTCCCACCCACTCACTCATGCCTTGCCTGCTTTATCCCTTTTCTATTCCAGTTCCTCCCTTTCATATGCCACAGGTAAGGATACAAAGCCATAATAGCATCCTAGAAAATCATATACATAAGATCTGAGCAAAATATATGGATCACTTTAAATAGAGGTGATAAAAATAAACAAAAATAAAGGCACACAATTCCTCATCCCATGACATATGAAGCCGATATATGTGTAAGTTTTGCTGAAATGACTTTAATGCAGGAGCCTTGGGGCAGCTCTAATGTGGGTAACAAACAGCAGCAGATTAAGCACGAGCCTAAGTGGAGAAAAGCTCTTGCAGTACTTCTGTCAGGAGATTAAAATAATTGCTAATGGGAAAGCTTTTCAAAAGTATAAACATCTTATCTCCACTACATATGATAAAGGAGCCATGGAGAACTGAGAACCTCTCCCTTCCAAACAAATGCTGTAGAACAAGATTTCTTTTTATTTTTTTACGATTAAGCAATATTGTCTCCAATTGAGAGGTTCTGTGGGGTGACAGGAAGGGGCTTATGCACTATCCAGACAAAAGTGTGTAGACAGGAGGAGGATGAGGAGGAGGAGTGTGTCGGTATGAGTGTGAGAGACTGTGCACACAGCATTTTATGGGTCTGAGACACACCCCAGTGCAGAGATTATCACCTAGACAAGAAGTAAAGGTGTTTAAGGTAGACTCCTGGCTCTGACCTTGACTTCCAGTGTGCACCAGGGTTCCACATAGAGGTAACAACTCTACCCAGTGCATTGTTGGCATTCATTTAGTAAAACCTTCTTTCAAATTCATTAAATGAGAACATTCAAAATGACTTTTTTTTTTTATTATTTATTCTGGTGTGCCTACAGAAAATTTGTGAATCAAAAAGGAAAACTGTATTTGTTACGTAACCACTGTTGTAGCGGCCTGTGTCTCCACTGCTTGGATCATTAGATCTCCACTTACTCCACAGCTGGTAAGGACTGAATTACCCTCGTGGGGAGCCATACAGCAGTTCTTATTTCCTGCAGAAATGCATTAAATTTCATGTTAGAATTTGTTATAATTCTGTGGAATTGAAGCCATAATTCTTTGCCATACTACTTCATACTGCCAGAAGCAAGCCATCTGAACAGATGGCAGACCTGGCTCGGTATCTTATTGACACAGCAGCTAGCCCAGGATAACATACCTAGATGCAAGCAACCTGCCCACAAAAGCAGTCATAGAGTGCAGAAATACCTCTTGTGCATCTCTAATGAGCTTATGATGCCTAATCTGACAAGGTCACGGCAAGGCATGACTTCATTTTTTTCCTCACTATTGTGCTTTAGGAACAAGTCCATTTTAACTATCTGGAATATGAACAGAATGGATTCTATCAAAACTATTTTGTTTTATTTACAAGAGGAAACCTTGGATGGGAGCAGGCTGTGGGAAAAGTAATACAGAAAAAAGCAGAGCTGGCCAAGAGAGTCTGCTGTTGGTAAGCAGAAGGACACAACAGAGCATGCCATCTGAACTGTGTTCAGTACAATATTTATTTAGTAGATCTCCACACATCCCATTTACAGTGCTCCCAGGAAGTCTCAGCCTCTTCGACTGCAGGAGGAAAAGACAATGAGCTTCATATTGTTACCGAGGCAAGTGGGTCCTACATGAAGTAGGATGGTGAGCTCCAAAAATCTGTTCTGCTGAATACAATACGAATACTGTTCAACCAAAGCACTGGACATTTAACTGACTGACTTTCATGCTCCCTTCTCACTTTTAATAGCTAGCAAAGGCCCATAAATACTGGTGAAGGGGAACAAAATTGCAAACAAATTGAAATTCACAGTCACATGAATAAAGAGGTCAAAGTACAGCAGCTCTCCATTACAGTTACAGGTACAGTGTATGCCTCATTAAAAGAACTGTATACAGATTATAATGACAAGAAGGCCTAAAACACCTCTTGTCATTTAATCTGTATATTCAGTTCCAGGCTATGACCCTGAACTGGTCAAAAGCCACTGTCAAGGTGACAAAAAGGAAAAAAAACCACAAAATGCACCAGCAGAGAACTAGAGTTGAAGATTTCAAATGAAGGAGAGAATGGAAAGAACTTCTGTGATTTCCAGCATAAATAGTTTTCTTGATTTCTTTTTCTTTTGTAAAAAGGACAAATTTCTGCTGCTAATCCAGCACCAGAAAAGACAGAAAATGGCTAAAATACACGTGGGTTCTCCTGGTTATTTAGACTGACACAAGCATCTTTTACTGCTGGGTTCTGTGAGACAGCAGGTGAGATGTTCTTAAAATTAACAGAAGTTCAGGTTCTTTTCAAACCACTGAAAAACTGTTGTGACATTACTAGTGTTGTGCAACTCTAAATCTCATATAAATGATACCATAATCAAAGTCCTGTGCACTAACTCAGTGAAAAAAATCTCTTCTGGTTATTTGGATTTTGTTTCAGGCAGCAAATCTATAATCCAGGAAACTCTTTGAAGGCCCAAGAATTCAATAGTACCACAAACATAGGCATTATTTATTTACTACTACAGTAGTCTGAAAAATTATGATCTTTGATACATTATTAGTAGCAGCTGCCTTATGCAGTCATTAAGAAACAAACATATTTATGAATTTTAAAATTGACATTAAAGAAGTTCTCAAGACAAAAATGCTTATAGGACACCCTTTAAGAGCTTTTTAGATGTATTAGAGAGACAGAGAAAGCAACAGGGATTGTCAGAGGTCTAGAAATCATAACATGCAAGGAAAGATTGTGCAGAAAGATTGTCTAGGTAAGGGAATAATGAGAGGAAATTTGGAAACAGTCTGTAAATATTCAGAAGGATGTTCCAAAGACTGAGACTATTATCTCTCTTCCTCATTCATGAGAGTAAGACAGGAAGTAAAGAGATTTCAAATGTAATGAGCAAGATACTGGTAAGGCATTAAAATACCCTTCTAGTGATAGAGCTCATGAATCACCAAAGTGGGTGATATGGAATATCCATCACAAGACACTGTTAAGAACAAGAAGGACAAACTTGCCACAGATAATTACAGCTGATGTCACTGAAGCAAGACCTTGGGTGATACATCCTCCCAAGAGTCCTTCTAACTCTTTTTCCTGTGATTTGAAATGTCACCATTTCTATTTTAACAATAGGATCTGGTTTTCATTTATTTTGTTTTGTTTGTCAAATGAGTAAATAAAAAAACCAATTTGCCTGTTGAAAGATGGATTATTTGTATCATAATTAAGCTATAATTCTTTTGGGTCAAATTTAGAAACAAAGTGCTTGGAAAAATTACTGAGTGTTATCTCAGTACTCCAACTCAGTTTTATTACGGGAATCAATCTTTTTAAAGATACAATTAAAAACAGCCATATAGTGGACAGAGCAATAAGCTAGAATAATTGTTCAAACAAGATGCCATACCTAAAACACAACGCTAGAAATTTCTCAAGATAGGATTTATCATGATGAAAGGATTTCTTTCCAAGTGAAAGTTTGCATCAATGCCTCTTTTTATAGATGAAATTCATGTTCATCTGTAAGCTGTTTGTACAGACCTTTCCATCACTTAAAGTTCAGTGCATGAGAAACAGCTCTGGGCTTATCTTCTGCGTGCAAGGGAATTTCACCAGACACACACAGACAAAAGGATCTTTATGTATCTACTTTCAATAATGCATTTCTGCCATTCTATAAGCAACTATCTGCTCCATGGACAATCTTGGGTGTGGGAAGAGTTTTGAAAACATTCCCGTAAACTGTTGCCTAAGGGTTGTCAAGGGTTGATTTGTTTTGTTTTCTTTTTCCCATTATAACACATTTGCTTGCATTGGTCATGACCATACAAAGTGGCAGTATTTTAATCCCACATGCTCCTCATATTTTTGTAATGAACACACGAAACAAAATGAAAAAGACTTGAGTTAGTATTTCTTATTGGAAGACTAATCAGCTTGGAGTTGGCAATTTTTTGTTTAAATCCAAAGGAACAGCCAATAATGAAGTATAACCAATACTACAGCAATATGTTATATAGTGAATCATGTAATATGTGATTCAAAAAATCTTTATAAAAAATGTACCACCAATCTATGTATGGACTACAAATTCACATTAAATAATGAAAAGCTGCAAATTACAGACACAGTAGAAACAAGTATACGTAAGTTCATGAATGATGTATTAACCCAGATATTGGCAAAAATCATAAAACATAGTTGGACAAGTATCATTCTTCATTTTCACAGATTGTATGGTGTTAAACAGATTGTGAACCTTGGTTGAAAATTCAGCTACAGAGTATTGTGGGGATCAAATGGCATTATTATGTTTCCATAAATGTAGGAGAAAAGCTAGGGGAAAAAATATGGAAAAAACTCTAAAAAAACAACTGCAAATAACAGGATACCTTAACTGCAATTCAATAAAAGTAATTTTGCAGCTAAGACAAAGTAATGACCACATTTCTGAGATTTGTAATACATAGCAGGAGCTGGGCCAAAGAGTGGTACATACTTATACCAGCAGTGTGTGTGCCCTTTCAGCAGACATAAAATATTATAAAGCTTGAACTTACACAGTCAGCAACCAGTCTACACATTGTGTTGTTACACTGAGTCTACTTTCAATAACAGCTCAGGGCCAGAAGTAAATAAATAAACTAAGGAAATAAATAAAAGGAGGAAATAAGTAGGACAACTAACCTTTCATAGGAAAAAGTAGGGGAAAATCCAATGTGACTGTGAGCAAGATCAGTGGTATTTCTGCAATATTATCTTAATCTCTGAAGATCAACCCACCTAGCACAGCTAGGTTTGAAAAACTTTGACAACAGGACATGAGCAAGGCAGGGAGCTTTTAAAATGTCTGTGACCTTCAGCACCTGTGGAAAGAGGAACTGAAATGTGATGTTTTTATGCAAAGGCCGCATGTGCTAGAAACTCCTGCTACTTTTGGAGGGTGGGTTCCTGAGATTTTTAGTTATAGTGGAGGAGGTGCTGTTGAAAATACTGATACTATGCAGAGCTTCCTGAAAGCAGATCTTAGAGCCATCCCCAGTCACTTAGGACCTATGAACAAGCTATTTCTCACAGAGATGAACAGATAGCTGCTCTGATATGGATACTGTGCTTCTGTGAGATGGACTCAAAACACTCTTTGATTCTTTGTGAGCCCTCTTCCAGTTATGACACAATGACATGGGGTAGTGAACCTGTTCTTCAAAGGGTCTGAAAGCTATTCACACTTCTATACATTGTTAGGCACGTTGCTAACCTTCTAAGTGTCAATGTGAGTGATAATGAGCTGCCTCCTCACAGAAAAATTCTGGCCACTGGCTCTGAAGCCTTTCACACTGCACAAGTCTCGACATTCTAAGCTGCATCTCAATTGTCCAAAACAAGAGAACATGAATACAACATTTGACTCCTTTCAGTTTTGGAAAAAATTCTGAACTTAGGGCATTGAAAAACCTGACTGAGTCAACTGCAATAGGGCATCTAAAAGGCATGAAGAAATATCTAGATTTTAACTATGCAGACAAAATAATAGCCATCAAAGAAAATCCTGATTTGTTGGTGTCAACCTTTCTGGAGGAACAGAAATGTACAGAAAGTATGAAGTGACACAGAAGTCTCTGAAATTAAAATATAATTGTTAGGCAGCCATAAGTACCTTGAAAAAAATTTACCACTGAATTGTCTTCCCCAGGACTAAACAGCCTGGTGAGTGTGTTGCACTTTTTGCCATGTTTCATGCATTTAGGTGTTCCACAGGAGCTGGATGCATTTTTGTTGTCTCTGAGCAGGAAGAGAGTTTAAGATGCTTATTTCAGTTTCCTACCGGAGAGATTGAACGCCTCTAACAAAACAGAATTTACTAGAATGACACATGGTTTGAAATTACCATTTGGTCATAAAGGATTGCAAGCCAAAATTTTGTCAGATATAAATGGTTGAGAAAAATCATATGAAAGAGATGAGTGAAAAACCACCTGGGCTGGTACTATGTGAAGTGACAGAAAGTGGATGACTGATCCAATGGAGAATTTTTTATTGACCTTAGTGACGACAAATCTCGACTTCCCTGTTGTTCAACATAACCACTTTTTAGAGAAGTACTTTACTGGGAAAAAAGTATTCAGCACTTACAAAGAGGCATAGATTTCATTCAGCTCATTCAGTCTGACCTGAGAAAGACAGATGGTGAAGGTGTTAATGGACAAAGGCAAAGGGAGCACATAGGCTAGTGTATAGAGTTACAGTTGCTCCCCACATCAGGATACATTTTGCAGGTTTACTATAGGCCATGATGAAGAATGTAGGTTGAAATTCAGAGATTGCCCTTCTATCAGTCATGTCATTTTATGACACAGAAAAGAAAGTCACAGCAGGCAGAAGAAAATTACCTTAGGCCTCTTCAAAGTCTAAGACAGTTTTAATGCAGGTTTCAAAGTGCTCTGAAAATCCCCCTTGAGCCAGCAAACATGAATAGGTAGGATGTTTACATACAGTGACTGCTGGCTGGGGATAAGACACACAATTGTTCCTCATCTTATATCTTACCTTCCAAAACCTGTCGTCTTCTAGTATTGGAAAGCTCTGAGCTCCATTATGCTTAAATTGCTCCATATTACTGCATCCTACTGCTGTTGAAGGTGGTTTGTTATAGTTACCCTCCTGCCAGGCAGGTATAAGGAAATAAATGACATATTTTGATACAGGGCTATTTTGCTGAACTGGATGGATTAAAGAACTGGTAATAAATTCTATTTTCTCTTCTAGGACACTGGTGCAAATTAAGTCCAGTTCAATAGTGACCAGAAGTTATTGCCACCTGACAACAGAACCAAATCCATGTGAAATTGATTGGCAGTTCTTAGCCCAGGTCCTTGTGACTTGGTCATGAAATTACCACCCCTTCTGACACAAACTGGACCCAATGAAGCTGTGTTAATGCCAACAACTAGAGTGGAACGCTCTGCTTTGTGACAGGAAGAATCAGGTCACATTCTTAACTTAAAATCTTTCTTCATAAAATGTAGTTTTGTCAAGACTGAACTTTATAAGATTCTACAAGAAAATTTGAGACAATTATAAAATTTCAACACAATCTTTTTGTTGGAAATATCAAGCTGAAATATTTGTTAAATTTTACCTCAAAATGTTGTTCTGATTTGGAATTTTATTTTTAAAAAAAGGAAAAGAAATTACATGTTATGATGAGTGTTTAAGATGACAGTTAGAGTGGGATTCATTTTGCCTAACTTTAGACATCCACACTGTAGGCGTCAACCTTGAAGCTAGTCACTCCAGATTTCCTTTACAGTCAATGGAAACAAACAGGTACATTTAAGGTGTGACTCATCTGACCTATTTTAAATACCTACTTTAAGATCAATAATGATCTTAAAATTACAGTGTCTCTCCACTGCCTATGGTATGAGTCTATAGAGATCTTAAACAGAGATCTACCAGAGACACCTTCTACTGCTCAGATGTGTCCTCTCCCAGTCATCTAACTCTCCATTACATACACTTACTTTTCAGCTTTTTAACAGTGAAAACCATAACTAATAATATATATTCACTTGAAATAAAAAAAATTATATGTTGCTTCAGAATTTTCATTTGAACAATAAACTTCTTTTCCAAGAGAATTCAAAATTTAGAGCGGAAAAGCCTATTAGCTATGTGTGAAGCTGAAGTTACATAAGGGACATTTTAGCAGGCAAGAAGGATGAAAAAACACAGGTTCTCTCAGTCCTGTGTCTCACATCTCATCAAATGACTTCCACTCACAATTACTGAAGTCAACAGAAAAGCTACAAGGAGGTTCTGTGGGATGGAGTATTCAATGATTTTGCTCTCTAATCTAAGCTGCCATGAAGGAAAGGAACAGGAACAAGACAGCTAGGATAGCAGAGAGAAGAGATGGGGACAGGTGGGACTGACTGGTCATGGGAAGCATGCAGTGGAAAGAGCAGGAAGAAATAGATGTTTTAAAGAGTGACTGAGAACAGGAAGGGGCATTAGTGCCTGAAGGGAAGGCAAGTGTAAGAAAGGACAGAACTGACAGCTGAAGAAAAGCAACATTTTGCTCGAAGTTAAAAAACTCCAAAATGAGGATTGTTTTCTCACAGTTCTGATCATAATTTCCTAGGTTGCCAGGCACACGTCAGACACAGTAAAGAAGCACAGTGGATCCTGCTTTTCCCTCTATATTTAGTGTATCCTCATTCAGCTCCAGAACTGTTTGCAGCCCTCCTTAATCTTTCTCATCTTACACTTCCACAGATCCAAATCATTTTGTTGCAGACCTTTGGCTGCACTGGACTCAGATTCAGCCACACAGCTGGGAATATAACTCATTTCTCTCTGCAGAACCAGCTTCATTGGTAAAAACAAATATACATTGCTTGCCTCTGAGCCTAACACACACACTTTCTCCACCCCTTTGCTTAACAAATCTGTGAAGGAGATTTTTGGCTTGCCAATAACCTCACAAACAAATTAGCTTTATTTTAACTCCATTACTCAGGCTAATCTCTCTTGGATTTCCTAGCATTTACACAGGAAATGGTTCATTCATTATAGATGGTGTGTACATTTAGCTTTTGTAATTCAAGGAATGTGTTAGGTGGTTTGTGGTGACATTTTTCTTAATAATGTGGGCAGCACTGGAATGTCTTTCTCCAACTACTCTTCTCTTGGTGGATGCACATATTATTTAGATTGAGAGCAAGAAACTCTCTCAGGTGGTTTTCAGGTAAAAGAGAAAGTATCTGCAGGGAAGGTTAGAAATAAAATTGAGATGTGCCTTTGCCTAGAATGGAATCCCAGACTGATAATAGGGTTTCATGCAATTACCTTTCAGCAATTTTCAGCTGCCTTTCTCCCCTCACCACTTTCTTTCAGGTAGGAGGAAAAATGAAAATATAGGAAAATGAAAATATGGAAAGCTCTTCAAAGTCAGACCAGGAACAGGCAGGAGTTTTAGGCATCTCTAACACTGATTCAACCTACAGCTTCACGCTAATGCATAGCCTCTCTGCTTCTGTGGAACAGGTCTCCTAGGCGATGTCAAATTAGCCACACTTCTGATCCTGCACTCAAAAGCAGACACTGCTACCGTCATATTATTACTATGCAAATCTATTCTAATAGGCAGCCTCAGCCCAGAGTCTTAACATCTAATTGCTTTAGAAATAGGCTAAACTTCACTTTCTTACACAGCCACATAATTCAATGAATGGCAAAACAGGTGGGCTTTACACATCTCAGATAGCCTCCTTCCTCCATGTTTTTCTAGAGAGCTCCAAAGAAACTATGTGGATATGCAATATTTTGGCCATTGTGTAATTCTGAGTTTTCACTCCTTCCCTTTGTCTGCAAATACACTTGTCTCCCAAATTCACAAGCGAGATAAGAAGTACAACAGCCAGCATTTTTGCTGTCATAATTTACATGACTTGGCAAAGTTTTCCTCTCCTGAAAGCAGAGGATACCAGCAAGATCTCTGACATTGCCTGCCTTCTGTAATTCCCACACCACAGTTTTTCAGGTCTTCACTGCCCATTCAGGAGCTGATCTTCACACTGCACAGAAGGAATAATGGGCATGTGAAAGTTCACCTGGGAAAGATGCATGCTTTACTCTAGCAATGAAATCAAAGCAGATCAGAACCTTGAACTGAAAGTTGAGGATAATGTGGATAATGTGACAATAGGAAAGTCCTAGAACACAAATGACCTTTCCCATTAATCTATAAATTATTTTTGAAGTACAATTTGTTCTCTTTGTCTGGACGAAAGGTTTGAAAAATAGCTTGAGAAAAATAGGAGTAGCACAGAGGACTAAGCAAAGATAGCATCATTAAAAGAGAAAGTTCTGTTAATAACTCCCTTCTGGTCTTAGGTGCCAAGAGACAGTGTTTCCCAGGTCTATGTGTTTCCCTAAACACACCAATAATAAGGTTTCCTAATTCCAGTGCAGAATCCTATAACTTATGAAACCACTTAGATGTTGGTTGTCTAAAAGATGGATCATACTTATTTGCCACACAGATATGTTGAGCAGGAAGGAAATCTATCACAAAGGCTCTTCGTTCAATTTAAAAGCCAAGAGTTGAAGAATTCAGGAGCAACAAGTAGTCAGTGATCAGGATAGCTTACAGACAAGCAATTTTACTCTTTTAGCATCTCAGAAGGCATGATGCTTTGTGCACCCCAAATCTTGTGCCACACCATCAGAACTGCATCCCTACTGAATTGCACTGGTGCACACTGTGCTTAACCCATTTACAGGTGGTGAACTACTACTACCATGAGGCCTTCATTATTTCATTAGTTCATTCAATCACCCTGCCCACCTTAGCCACTTTCATCTTGGAGGCAAGTTTTTTCTCATGAAGAGCCCTGTATAGCCCAGGCAGTCTCCCCTTGTTTGTGAAATCTGGGTCTCTCATGTGTGATCTTTGATTGCAAGTGTCTGCACGGAACTATAGTAAGCACCGAGTACTGATCCACAGCAATGAAATGTGTCTGGAGTAGTGTTCAGAAGCGTAAGAACACCAGTTTCAATTTTCAATTCAACATTTAGCACAGATGCACCAAAATGAAACACTCTGCTCTAGGAACAATAAGTTGGGTTTTGTGTGTCTTTGCAAAAGGAAAGAGTAGAAGAGAAGGAAAAGCTTCTAGTTACTGCAGGAACAGATAAAAGGCAAATTCATTTTCAAATTTTCATTACATCCTTTTTTCAAAGACTCAGAAGACAATATGGAGATTTAACATAGATTAGGCTTAACATTTAAGGGGTTGACAGCACTATTGTCAATTAATCCTATAGAAGATAAATTCTGAGAGCACTGCTTCTGGCCTGAGTATCTTCGGGTACCTTTGTCTGGATCTGTCTATGTTGAGGATGCAGATAAAGTTAGAAATCAAGATTACAAAGTACGTTCACATAAAAAGTACGTTCATTGTTATACAAAGCAGTATCTTTAAAGAGAAAGCTTGGGTGAGAATCATCTGAGTAAATGCAGATGTTGCCCACACAGATGTTTATGCATGAGCTAACCGGGTACAGTTTTCTTGCAAGAAAAAGCCAGGTACCCTTGTCATTAATTCCCTCCTGAACTATTTGGCTAAAATGGGTCAGAGTAACCACATACTCAGAGTAACTAGCTCACAAGTGAACATCTGTCTATCGATGTCTAAATATAGAGAAATCCAGAACAGTGTGTTTGCTCAAGAGTCCAGTGAGGGTAGATTTACAATAGCACACAATGGCATATTTGTAGAAAAGTGTTTGCTGTCCTATAGTCACAAATGTAAGCCAGCTCAAGGTATAACACAGACTTTAACTGCAAAGCACTCATACGCTGCCTGTTGACACACCTTGACGCCCACATTGCTGTGTCTTTGCAGATATAATTACCTCTGTTTGTTAGACCACAACAGTGCGGGTATGATAGCAAGTTTATGCTACCATCTTTTCACTGCTCTCATACATCCCCCATGCTGTTTGCAAGGGAAAACAAGAACCTTTTTCTTCAACAAGTTCGGAGGGCATCTTGCACTCTGTTTCAGCTGGTAGAGTTGGCAGTGACTCATGTTGCACGAAAATACAAAAAGCAAGATAAACAGGAAGTCTTGTGATTCCTGTCTCTAAAATAAGGCTTTAAAAGCCATTAGAATGATCCTCTGTCTCTGTTAGCCACCATGGATCCTGGCCAGTTTCCAAAACAATGAACATCACCCTCATCTCTGGAAAACTCTCCTGGTTCTCAACGTGCGATGTCAGCTGGCAGGAGGGGGCGAGAAAAAGGAAACAAACTAAAAAAATCCTACGGAATTAATTAGTAATTTGGAACACAATTTGAACCTAAGAAGCAAATGAAGTATATGCTTATACATCACTGAGGAAAAAACATTGATCCCTGAGCAGAAATCCTATCCCTCTCCTGGAATCAGTACTTCCTAAACGTACGCCACATTGCCTATAGTTAGTACCAATCACTCCTCTTCTAGCCAGGGTGATACGAGTATGTGCGTGGGATACTAAATGGCCCTGGGGAGTTATCTGATGTGTCTAAAAAATCTTGTGTATGTTGCTCTTTATATAGCTGGATATGCTTCATTCCTATGAACTCTTTCCTTTCTTTCACACATTTTCTCCAAATTTTTTTTTTTGAAGACATGCAGATTTTCTTGAAAGTAATTTTTTGCTGCAAAACACTCCATCATGAGAAATATTTTGAAATAAAAGAAAATTGAAATGTTCATTTCATGTGCATCGCAATTTTGCTTCCAAAGATTATTCATTCATTTACAAATCCATTCTAACAGTCAAGCTAATTTCACTTTCTTTCCGAGTTATACCAAATCAAATTATTACCCAGAGTTAAATAAAATTACTTCATTTAGATCTTTTTTTTTTTTCCCCCCCCAGTGAAAACCTTAACCACTTCTCTCAGGAGCTGAGTGCCTTCTAAGCTAACACATCAGTTCCCTTTACTTTGGGTGCATCCCTCCATTTCTTTATACCACCTTTGGGTACTTGTTACTGCAAAGTGATCGGAGGCATTCATGAGAAATTATACCTCGCAACAGCAGAGGTTCTGTAACAGGGAGAGTGGTGATCTGCCAGCACACCTCAGTGGAGACACAACGAGAATTTGGAAGCCTCGAGCGCTACCACTAACTGCAGTTTTTGGTACAGCATGTACCAGTTTCCACATAAGTGGTCACATTGGCTTTTATTTTATTTCCTTCTTAAAATTCTTACAATTCAAACTGCTAAGCAGTAGAAAAAGAAATAGGTAATCCTACTAATAAAGACAGTATTTTGTTCTATACCATGCATTTTATTGTTTTTTCTTTAAATAGTTAAAAACTACATACAAATAGCACTGGCTCAGGACTTTTCAGGCAATTAATATGATCATTCTTAAAAGAAATAATGGTATAGAGCTAAAATAAAAATACCACTAGTCTCAGAGGGCTATGTAATACTGGAAAGTTGGTAGTATGTTAAAGTTTAGGAACCTAGAAAATGAATACTTCTGAGCTTGAAAGATGGTCAGTACAGAAGTATCCTGGAGGTCAATATTGGGACCAAAGTTTTCTAACACTAACTAAGCCCATAAAGGAAGTAGACAGCAAGTTATTGAGAACTGATAAAGGTTATTTCAGCTAATAGCAGTCTACAGAGGATTGTGAATTTCCTCAGATGTACTTAAAGTCATTGGAGCTCTGGGCAGTATAGTGGCAGATTAAATTTATCTTGGATAAGCAGGAAATACTGTACATTAACACAATACAAAAATTAAAGTCATTGACAGTCTCTAAGCCCAGCAGCTGCTCTAGTGGAGAAAGAAATGGAGGAGCCTGCACAAGCAGATCAGAGCCAGATGATGAGCACAGTTAAAATTACTTGGGTTACATAGCATGAGGAATGATACTCAAAGTAAGGCGGGGAAGGGGAGGAGAGGGGCAGAATTAGGGACCTGGGATTCATGGGTAATGATGATTATTGATGCTGGAAGGGAACTTGAAATATTTGTAGGAAGATTTATAGGAAATATTTTAAAATGTGAATGATTCAAGGAAAAATACTTTCTTCTTAATATGAACAGCTGAGAGGCAAAAAAAAAAGTAGAAATTGAGAAAAATATAAACATAAGCAAACTCAGAACTTGCAGTGCAGGGAAAAACTGTGGAAATGCCACTGAAGTTAAGGCAATTAATGTGAATTGTTTAACAAAAAAGGGACCAGACAAGCTGTTAACCATTAGCTACTTTTGCAGTTAGTTATAAAGGCAATTGAGTCCTACATTTCACAATGCCAGTTAAACCAACCAATGAACTATTCAGTGAGGACCAGTATTTGGTGGGCAAAAAGCAGCTGGGGTACTTTCTGTGCATTCTGATTTAATTCCCTCTCTCAAGTATTGTAAACTCTGTTCTCAATTAGTTTGACCAATTGGTTATAGAAAATCCTAGCAAAAACCTTCCCTGCTTATTCTGTCTGTGCCTATGGAAGTCTGACAGGTCTCTAGGGTACAAATGGCCTCTGATGTCCATCCTATGGGTTGCCTTCCACAGCAGCTACCTATCATCCTCTATTCAACTCTTTAGTTACCTCCTTCTAGAGGGTTTGGTTCACTTTCTTTGATTCTGTTGGAGTGTTATTTTATGATGGAGTTTGCTCACTGAAATTAAATGCACTCGTTACTGAAAGTTATTCTTTAATATAAATAGGAAACGCAAGAGTCAAAATGAAAAATTATCATCACTTTTTAGTCTAAGAGGGCAAGAGATTTTCCTGGTAAAAAAAATATGCTAAAATCTGCCAACATCAGAAATACATGGGATAATTTGCCTCACCGTTCCTTTCACCTTAGGAGATCTACAGTTAAGTTATTCCTATACTTGTGTGTAAGACTTAAAATAAGCTCAGTCTTTTGGGCTCTAGGATTCCTGTTCAGGAGAGCAAATAGACATAGAAACATAGAATCATGGATTATCCTGAGCTGGAAGGAATCCTCAAGGATCATCAAGTCCAACTCCTGCCCCTGCACAGGACACCTGAAGAGTCACACCACGTGCCTGAGAGCATTGTCCAAGCACTCCTTGAACTCTGTGAGGCTTGGTGCTGTGACTTCTACCCTGGGTAGCCTGTTCCAGTGCCCAACCACCCTCTGGGTGAAGAACCTTTTCCTAATATCCAACCTAAACCTCCCCTGACTCAGCTCCATGACATTCTCTTGGGTCCTGTCACTGGCCAACACAGAGAAGAGATCAGTGTGTGCCTCTGCACTTCCCCTCATGGGGAAGTTGTTGACTGCAGTGAGATCTCCCCTCAGACTCCCTTTCTCCAGGGTGAACAGACCAAGTGACCTCGACAGCAACTCATATGGCTTCCCCTCAAGAGACCCTTCACCACCTTTGTGGCCCTTCTTTGGATGATTTCTAAAAGCTCTCTTATATTGTCATGCCCAAAACAGCTCACAGTACTAGAGGTGAGAGTACATCTAACAGAGAAACCATAAATGGAGCAGACTTTAAGCTTCAGTGTTTTTTCTGAATGGAGGTTGCTTGCTGAATCACAGACTTATGTTAAGCGTTTAACCTACTGGCTGCTACTCTCTGTTATAAAGCAAATGCAGATGCATGCTGGTAGAAAAAGCTCCTTGAATCATCTCAGGAAAAGCTGCAATGACATTCCCTATTATGCTTCACAATAGGAGTTTCTCTTGACTCTCTTTGCTTTATTCCTCAAATCAGAAAGAGAAGGAGAAAGAAAATACTTTTCCTCTGGTTGACTGAGTTTCAGAGAATGTCAGGTCTGGTCTCTCTTGCTTTCCTTAGGATTGCCCAGATGGCTCCTTTGAAATGGATGTGTCTAATTTTAGAGAAAAAAAAGGGGAAAAGAAAGCTAGAGAATCTTAAGCAAGGTGACTTTTCTCTGCAAATGTTGGTGTGTTAAGATTCTATGGCAACATTTTACTCTTTTCCTTTGCTTGACTCTTTCTCTAGTCTCTCCCTTTTTTTTTTCTCCACAGATAAGCATGTTTGTTAACTTTAACGAAGTACAGAGACTGAAGTACGGAGACTGCTCTGTGTTTTATTCATCTGGAGTGCTCTTAAGCATGTAAAGGACTCATTTGCTTTATTGGTTTTCTGTGGCCAGCCTGAGAAAAAGATGCATCAAAATATAATACTAAATGGAAGTAATGGGGCATGAATTTCAGGTTACTGAGGCAGCTGCCCATGGAAGTGAAAGAATAAAATAATACATGTTGTTATTACTGCTGTGTGCACTTTGTTTGTGAACATATGTCTCAAGTCCAAAACTAATCACTGTAGATTTTCTGTGTAACTTGACTTTCTTCTGTTTAATACAACACAAAGTGATATACACAAATAAAACAATGAAGTATTTTTAAAGTAAAAAGTTGCATAGTTAGAACACAAGAGCTGAAACTAGTGCAGACAAAGGATGCAGATTTCAAGTGAACTTGAATTTAAGATCTTTGACCTTCTCAGCTTAAAACTAGAGTAGCTGGCAGTGGTGCTTTATAATTGCTTTCAAAATCTCTTAGTCAATTTTTTGCTCAGTTTGTACAGTCCTTTGTAATAAAAAAATCAGCCTTCAAAAGAAGGGTCTATTGTGTTGGATAGGTAAAACCCTAATTAAAAATGGGAGATTACACACTACAAGCAAGTAACAGAGTTTTGCGTTTGTCTGTCATGACTGTCATCCAAAGAGTAAGATCTTCACCACAAAATCTCACAAGGTCTTCTTAACACCTAGTTCCAACACCCCTGCCATGGGCAGGGCACCTTCCACTAGCCCAGGTTGCTCAAAGCCCCATCCAACCTGGCCTTGAGTTATGAAAACAATAAATAAAACAGGGGGTTTATATCAAAATATACTTATACTGTGTCTGTTCCTATCGACCTGGCTCATTTGGGAGCTTGATGAAGATCAGCAGGCAAAGAAATGAGCTCAGGAAGTGTCTCACGTTACTGGGATGAGTTTGTGCTATTAATTAAAATAAAACTTAGTGCTACCCAAAGTTTCTCTGTTCTACCTTCAGTACCTTAGTAAATTAATTTTCTAAAGTCTTCTTCACTCAACCTAAGGTACATTATGATAGATGATCCTATTTCTCTATGCTAGTTTGAAAGATAATTTACAAGAGTTCTGATGGAGGCTAATGCTGGAACTGATTGACTCTTATTGGCTCTGGCCTCACCAAGGTAAAGGGGTGGCTGAAGCCTGGGCTTAAAGACAAATTGACAACCACTGTGTCATCGCCTTCAAGAGCATCATTACCCTGCATTCCCATGGAGAGGGGTGAAAGGGTCCATGTTTTTCTCTGAGTACTGTAGGATTAATCAGTGAAGTGGGTCTTTGAGAGCCTGATGATGCATATTTTAAATAGATTTTGACAAAGGTATACCTCAGTACCGTTGAACTGCAGGGTACTTTCCATATGTTTTGTTGAATGAGTGGAGTTTTTTGAGTAAGAACAGGATGATATCAATGTACACTTTGATGTTAACAACCATTAACTCTGGACATTGGACAGGTATACCAAGTAAAGGTCCTGCTCTCGGGACTCTGATTTCAGTGGAAAAGACAAAACCTTTGCTTCTACTTGTTTTGTTATTGGTGAATTCACTAATGCTGTCCTTTTCTGATTGTTTCTATATAAAGGATATACATCTTGGAAGAAATATTTACGTAGAAGTGCCATCTAGTTTTTCTTCTAGAGAGCTAGCCATTTTCAATATACTGGAGCTGTGATGAGATTTGGGAATATTATCATGCAAATATTACAGTGAGGCCCATTTACAAGAATAAGGCTGAATTATGTGTTTGTAATTCAATGTCCCAAGATTTCTAATGTACTCTTGAGGATAATTGCAGCTGCAGTGCAACTGATGCTAAATACAGTAAGTATAGAATTTTCATTTTCCATTTTGTGCCTAGTTTTCTCCTTCAGATTCTTTTTGTTTCAGATGCTAACTATGACTGTCCCAGAGCTCCCCAGTGTACACCTATCGCAAACTGAATTTCCTCATCCCAGCTCTTATATTTAAAAGACACAGAAAATAACATGAAGAAAGCTTCCTATTAGGGAATGTGGTAGAAAAATGCCAGCAGATAGCGATTCTCATAGCAGGAGATACTGAAGAAGACAACAGCTAGCACAAAAGTGACCAAGAATTGAGTGGAGATCCAACAGTGTTGTGAAGAATGGAGCCAGATCCATATCCATATCCATCACATATCCAGAGAAACAAAGGCTTTGGATTATACCTGTATCCTAGTAAGTACTAAAACAAAAGATTCACAGGGTTCTCAGAAGTCCTCAGTTCCTATTTTCCTGTTTAGGGACTGCTTTTCCAAGGAGTAGAGTAGTATAGTTAGAGTATTTTTTGGCACCTGGACTGAAATGCACCTGGGCAAATGACTGCTCTCCCCTCTGCTCCATTCCACCTTCACAGCCTACAGCCCTGAATTTCTTCACCTGCATATTTCTCAAAAGCATCTTGAAGCCTGCGGACTCGAGAGGTCCTCAGAGCTTATGACAATCCACCTGCCAAAGAAATCTTTTAGAAAGTCCTGTCCTGTTGTTCTCAGCAATAATGCTATGACTATGCTACAAGAAGGTATTCCTTCATCTAAGTATTTTCTTCTTATGATAATTGTTATTTTTTTAATTATTTTTCAGCTGATACCATACGTGTTTGAACATGGGAAACAACAATCAAGGAAACAGCTTTGGAAGAACAGATTTTATTGCCACAGCTCAGACTTTTGACAGTAGACAATATTTGATAGCAGCTTTTCATCTACTTGCCTTTCTATGAGAATAGACAGACTTACATATCTCTTTCAATTAGGGACAACATTCCACTGCCACTTGTACCAGTAAAGTCCTCCAAAACTCAGTAGAACAGCACTAGCAAACACCTTAGACTCAGGTGCTTTACTGTTATGAAGAAAAACCTGGTGAAAGAGAGAATACAGAAAATAAATTCCACAGGGAATAAGACTAACAGCACTGCAGTGTTGCACAACAGTGACTCTTGTCTTGTGGGTTATGGACTAGTGGAAGTCTGTGAGACACGGACATTGGAAGTGGTCCATTAGAGGATGGCAGAGAAAAAAATAACGAACAAAGGCATTCCCGCCCACAGTGACATAAGTGAGCAACCAAAATGGGAGGAAGTGAAAGGAATGAAAGAGCAAACCTTAACTTAATTTGTACTTATTTGTAAATGAAAAGCATTGTGGCAACACTGCAAAAGGTGGTGCAGGGATCTTCCTCAGACAGAGTGGATTTTTTTTTAAAGGCTAAATGGCGTTTTGATTAAAGGAAGTGGTATTGTTACACAGCATAATGAGAAGAATCAGCAGCAATGCTGTGATGAAGTACATGATTATTACAGTTCAAGACAACAGTTCTTAACAGTGGTTGATACAGAAAAAGTGTAAGGAGACATGAAATATGTGTCAACAGAGCCAGGCTTCAACCTATCTGCGATAGGAAATTCTGCATTAGACACAAGGGACAAGGTTTACTGCCAGCATTATTCACACTGCTTCATTGAAATACATGGAATTACACTGATTTACCTGTAGAGGTCGTGTTTCTTTTTCCTGGAGACACTAGTGTGCCTTGGTTTGCAAAAATACAAAATGTTTCCATTTAAAAAAATGCAGTTTTAGCCTCTTCTCCACTGTATCATATCAGTCAGTTTTCAATTAAACATTTTTCATAGGGAAATATTAATTCTTGTTTGCCAGAAAAGGTTCATTCTGAAAAATTTAAAATTTCAAAACAGGTAGAGAAAACAAACTTGTCAACTTATGTTAGACTCTGTGAATTGTATAACTAAGTACTCTTTTTTGTTTAAACATTTCAATGAATTCATTGTGACAAAGAGGGGGAACAACCAAGAGTTTGCGCTGATTTTTATTTCACAGAGGTATTTTGTATTTATCATCATTTGGAACAGCAAACAAAATGTAAAACATCTTGAAAATTGCCTTGAAATGGAGAAAATAGATACTTCCTAGCTCAAAATCTAATCTATCCACTGTCTCCCACGTGGCAAGCATGGCATCTCCCACTCTTACATTGCCACATGAGGTTATTACCCCTACCAGTAATCTTTGTATCAGGCCCACCTTTTCTATCACTCCATTAAGTCAGCACCTTAAGGGTTAAGGAAGAAACTTTGTCAGGGACTTTGTCAGAGGAGTTTTCTGAGAACTGTTAATTTGCAGCATGCTATTTAAAGAAAACGTCTGCTCATCAAAGGATAATCTCAGAAATCTGTGGGTTTGCAAAGTGGCAGGTACCCAGCTCTCCCTTGGCTGAAAACAGCAGAGATTTACTTTCATATCTACCTCCCACGTACAGGAGCTTTTGCCTTGGTTTTTCTGCTCAGTTCCTCATGACAAGGCATTTCAGGCTGTGCATCTGAACTTTGCTGGAAGTTTCTTTATACATTTGAAATGAAGGATGCTGAGCCAAGCGCTAAGGCTTTCTGTAGAACTTAGACATGGGTACATGTCATATATGATGAGAGGCTGCTCTGGAGGTTTGTGCTCACTATTTTCAGGTTCAATTGCTAGCATTTTTCATTAATGCAGCCATGCCATCGCCTCAGTCATTCCTGTTGTCCTTCTTTGAACATATCCTGGCTTTGCTAATTACTATTTCCAGCTCAGAGTTCCAGAAATGAACAGTTTTTCAAGATGTGGAAATAAAAAGTGTTTAAGTTGCTAAGTTATTTTATAGTCCAATAAATAAATAGTAAGAGAGACTAATGGTGATGTGTGAGCCAACACTGATCACCATGGCTGTGATCACTGATCTGTGTCTGACACACCATAACTTATCAATGTCCTCAAATAGATATCCTTGTCAGGTTTGGGTAGCTCTAGGTGAGCCAAAAAATAAAATGCAAAATGCACATTTTCTATGTCCATTACTTGCTCAGAATTACTTTTTACAGAATCCCAGAATGGGTAAGATTGGAAGGGACCATGGTGAGTCACCTGGCCCAACCTCCCTGCTCTGGCAGGGTCATCCTAGAGCACATGGCACAGGATTGTGTCCAGACAGTTGTTGAGTATCTCCAGTGAGGAAGACTCCACACCGTCTCCGGGCAACCTGTGCCGATGTGTGGTCACCCACACAGTAAACAAGTTTTTGCTCATGTTCAGATGGAACTTTCTGTGCATCAGTTTCTGCCCATTACCTTTTGACATATTGCTCAGATGGAGCAGAGCCTGGCTCCATTCTCTTGGCACTCCTCCTTCAGATACTGACAGACATTGATGAGATTCCCTCTCAGTTGTGTCTTCCCAAGGCTGAACAGGCCCAGCTCCCCCAGCCTTTTTGGTCAGAGAGATGATCTAGTCTTTTAATCATCTTTGTTGTCCTCCCCTAGACTCGCCCCAGCAGCTCCATGTTTCTCTTGTCCTGGGGAGCCCAGAACTGGACACAGCACTCCAGATCTGCCTCACCGCGGCTGAGTAGAGGGGCAGCATCACCTCCCTCACCCTGCTGGCAATGCTCTTCCTGATGCACCCCAGGTACCATGGGCCTCCTTGGCCACAGGACACACTGCTGGCTCATGGACAGCTTGTTGTCCACCAGGACCCCCAGGTCCTTCTCCACAGAGCTCCTTTCCAGCAGGTCAGCCCTCAGACTATACTGGTGTATAGTTGCCGCTGATTAATTTTACTTTTGATATTTAGTACAAATCTCTGCTTTTGGCAACTGCCTGAAAAGGGCCTCAGTGGCTCTGGAACAGAAGGCATGAGCAGTTCCTAGCCTCCCTCCTGGCCTTTCCCCAGGGCAGTTTACCTTGTACTGCCAGGCACTGCTCAGGAATAAGAGCAAAACCAGACCCAGTGCCCTGGGGCCAAGGTGAGTAATGAAGACTCCATCCCAGGAACACCTGTGCTGGCACTGCCCACCACATCCCAGAATCCCCCCACACTGGGTGGCCCAGGCCAGTCGCTGGGAGGCTGGGCTGGGTGAGTTCGGGCCTCTCTGAGCCTGGGCTGGGGCACAAAATGCAATATTGCATTGCATTGCAGTGTTGCATTTCATGAATCTAATCATCTTGTTACATGAGAGTACTTTTACTCATCTATTTCTCTCTCTTTTTAGCCAGACTTAAATTGAGACTCAGATTCTACTGTTATTAATGCTAGATCTCTGCAGTTCTGGATCACAAAGCATACAGATAGAGGTAGCTCATGCAGGGCACATTTCTGCTTTGCATAGGCACTGCCGGATTAGCCACACTATAAAAAGACCTTATCACCTGCAGATGGCTCCTATTTAAAATTGCCACCCAGTTTTCCAGCTGTCTCTTTTGGAACCCATGCTGTTTCACATGGCATATTTTGCACAGCAGGCCAGGGAGAGACAAAGGGGAACAGAGACAACCCTGTTCTCAAGGCCAGGCAGACCTCTTGGAATCATCCTCCCAAAGGTGGCAGTATGTCACAATTCTGTCACCATTTGCACCTCACCCTTGTTCTTTTGATTTCTACAAAGGGTAATCCTTATAGCAGAAGCAACAGACATGTGGACTCAGGCTTGTTCAAGCCTTACAAAGCTGCATAGAAATTACCTGCATGAGGAATGAGCTTTCCTATTCACTGTGAACCACACTCAGCTGGAAGCAGTACATAGAAAGATGCAAGACTGACCCATGCCTCTGCTTTTTCCCTCTTTCTTAGTGTAATCCTCAGCCACTAGCTTTTCCACACCAGGAAGTAGCAGCTGTTGGGACAGTTCCCCTCTGGAACTTAATATTCCTGTTTGCTTAATATTCCTATTTGCACCTTCTTAGCTGCTCGCACTCTATGAGGAAAAATGGTGAAGGATGTTAGTGGGAATTCTGATGAGATGGTACTTTGCAGTCATGCGTATCTCTGTGGAGTGCTCAGGATCAGCTCTGCTGGGGACGAGGACAACATGACTTTTTGTTCTGTTTGTCTCAGGCTTCGTCTGCAATGGTCCTGTCTTTGTTGATTGAAAATTATTTCTTATTTACATGATGTCAGGATGACATTGGCAGCCCACAGGAAAAGCACTCCATGCAGTGGTTATGTTTTCCTGCTTTACATTTTTCTCTCAGTAAGTTTGGCTAGATTCTCTGACTCCTAAAGCAGCAGCAGACAGATCTGATCACTGAATTGAGGACAGATGAATAATAACTAATAACAAGCTCTGCAACACAGCAAGGGGCCTGAAAGCGGAAACCTCTGCAACAGTGGAGCTGGAACAGAAAATTTCGTTAATGGAAAATTGGTTTAGAGTTTATGCATGTCTTTACAAGCAGCTGGGCTTGCTGGAAACACAGGGGATGCAGCTACTCTGCTAGTTAGATGTTTTCCTCTCTGCCCTTGTTTTAATTAACTGAAGACATTTGATATGAAAACATTTTACCATCTCTCCAGATCACGTGTAGGTATGGGCAGGAAGCTCATCCTGTGCTTTGTCTGGCTGGCAGTCACTCAAGGGCTGCTTTTTGCTGCAGTCAGAAGCAATGGGTGTCATGAAATCAGGCAGACTTTTTTTCTGATGACTGTATTCACAGGCAAAAGAAACTGCACAGAAATCAGAGGGCATTGAAATAAATCTGCTTCTTCCTGCCCAGCTTCTGCTTTCATCGTTTGTGAATTCATTGGAGTAAGTCAGAAGGGTATAAAATCCTTGAAGACAAAGAACACAAAATATAGACCTACCAATATTTGCATGTTTATATATAGGTAAATGTATATGCATAAATTGTAAACAAACACACGCATAATATACAAAAATGTGTGTGTACAAAGGCGATTTCTGCTGGCATCTACCCTTAAATATCGGTTCAACACACATAGAATCACTAAGGCTGACAAAGATGTCTAAGATCATTGAGTCAAAACGTTAACCCAGCAACACTGTGTTCACCACTAAGCTATATCACCTAGTGCCACATCCACACCTTTTCAACTCTTCCACAGATGGTGATTCCATCACTTCCCTATGCAACCTGTTCCAATGCCTGATCACCCTTTCAGTGAAGAAATATTTTCTACCATCCAATCTAAACCTCCTCCGGTCCAACTTGAGGCCATTTTTTCTCAACTTGGCACTTTTTACCTGGGAGAAGAGACCACATGTCCTCTGCAAGTCCTGACAGAATTCCTGCGTTATCAGTTCGGTCCACCACAGTACGTGTCATTTTCGGTTTGTAGTAAATCTGATGGCTACCTTTTACCTCTACAAAGTAAATGAACTGCTAGGTCTTCAGTGTAGTTCTTTTGCTTTTACTGTGCTTAGTTGCAAACTCGAATCAGAGTAATTGGCCCAACTGTTTCTAGAACATAGAACTGGCATGTAGTAATTGTGTTCTCTTCAATTTTTAAGTATTTGTATGAAATCCTAGATCTACAACAAAACTTAATAGAAAATAATAGTCCCAAATGAGATCTGTGTAGCTCCACTGAATTTAAATGGAGCTAGCTTAAGGAAAAACTAGATTTTTATTATGATTATTACTCTGTCTTATCATTTTCTCTCAATAATATCATGGTGATTTTAAAACATATTCAATAGACCCTTATCTGGAATCCTGCTGAGTACAACAAAAGCACAAGAGGGATAGGGACTCCATTTTACAGCAAAATTAAGCTCAGCAGAGCTCATAAATCCACACAAAACTTCAGGCATACATTATATTCTGCTGCCTTCTTTGGGACTTAATGGATACATCAGGATCCTTTGCCTACTCAGATTCAGACAGACTAAGGCAGCACTGTCAGCAAGGGCAATGACAATGAGCTATGGAGATGTCCTATTCCCCATGTGCAGCTGTGAGAGCTTCTGGTTGCTACTGTAAGCCAGAAAAAGTACGACTGCCGTAAGAAGGATTCTGCCATGATATTTGGCTCACTCAGAAACTGCACAGGGAAAATATGGTCAGGTTGAACGTCTAAGTCCTTTAGTTTGATTTTTTTTTTTCTTTTGAAATGTGTCATTCCCAGAGAAGCATTACTTACCTGGTACTCATCCAATATACAGCAAAGAGCCTTAAGAGAACAGTGAAACTGTAACATGACAGTCATATTCCAGGAAAGTATTTGGGAACTCCATGTAAAAATTTCAATAAACCTTATTTTATGCTATGTTTATGAAAGTGTGGAGTCAGACCTCACAAATGTGGGATGTGATAATTCTATTCTGATCTGTGAGCCTATTCATGTGATACTGGCATTAAACGATTCTAAGTTACAAAGCATCATCCATTCACGTTCTGAATTTGTCCAGCCCCATCTGTATCACTGGCATGATTCATTGCTTCTTCTGGACCAGAGCTTGGCAGAGGCATGTACCCAGTTTTCATGCAACAAATTCCATTTTCAATCCATGGAGAACACTTTTGTAACAGCTGGGAGTATTTTTCTGTTGTCACAATTTTATACAGGTAATGAAACTGTAGGGGAAATAGGCTGTAGAAAGTCAGGTAGCTGTCTAGCACAGTTCATAGGCAGTCTGACAAAACCATGGACAAGTGTTTTGTCTGAAAGCTCTTTCTCAGTCATGTTCCACAGGACACTGGTTGCACGAGAGATAAATCTTAGTGAATGTAATCACTTGGAAGCTTGGCACAATAAGAAAAGATCCTCTTTTTCATTCTAGATGTGTATGCTGGTAGTGGAGTTACTAGGAGTGGAAACATACAGAAGTTTAGGAGCTTGTAGCACAGTTTTAATATTGTGGTTTTAGGTTATCGATGAATAATGTTAAATCTGAGACTCTTTTGCAACTGATTCACAAATTAAAAATGGGAGTGTGGGCTAAATGCATCACATAAAGTATTCATAATGCATAATTCAAGTATTGGAAATGCAATATTCCTGTCAGTTTCAGAAGACTGGCCATATGTGTTCTGGTTTGCCTTCATCTCTTTTTTTGTTCTCTTTGCCTTTTCTTTTTACATCATTTTGCTCTCATCACTAGATATGTAACAGCTTTGAGCTCTGAACAAATAGTTATCCCCACACTACATATCAATTACCTTTGGTCAAGAGATTGATTTAACATTTCACAGTATCCATACTCTTGATATATGATTGCAAAGAAACTGTCACAAGATGCCTTTAAAATCCTCTAGTGCATTTTCTACATGAAAAATTAATTTTTTTTTAAATGAAACTTCTTCAGTAGGAAAAAAAATCATATTTTATGGGCACTGATACATACAATCTCCATATTCTTGGTGGGGCCTTTCATAGTCTATCTCACAGCGTTAAAAGAAATTACTGCAAAAACCCAATTGACAGCTGCTTTGTGTTTAGATCATTATGAACCAGAGTTTCCCAGTTTTCAAACGTGCCAGAAACAAACATGAATATCCTGTTATTACTATGCATTGGGGAAGCACTGAAAAGATGGAAATCTGGGTCAGCAAGGCTGGTGCATATGGAGAAACAGTCCCCTGGGCTTCAAATGTAAGCATGTATATCACTCATAATATCTTCAAGTGATTTTTCCAATCATTGCCTTAATTATAAAGATGAGAAGAACTAAATCTGAGCCAAATCTTCCTCATAACAGAGGAGTCTGTGGAAGCTGTAGAAGCAGTTCACTGCAAGCAGATTTGGGACAGTCTTCTGTTATGTTTCAGCTTGCTCTCTAAAGGTAACAAATAGGCTTAAATTTTAATGTCATTTTCAAAATATGTTAGAGTGCGCTGTTACAGCTGTGGCTGGAATTCAAGGTATTCTTTGAAAACTTGTATTGTAGTCATGCTTCACCATATCCTGACACAGTATGAAATTTAGCTGGAAAATATTTCTGAGGTTAAAAGGTCATTTTCCTAAAATCAACCACTTTCAAATTTGCCTTCTAATTTTCAAGGAATTCTTCTCACAGTTAAATAGACATTTTTCAGTGCATCATTTACTTTACCCTTCTCTCTATCCTCCCTCTGCACTCAAAAAAAGGAAAAAAAGCAAAGAAAGAATAGATGTTTGATTTAAAGAATGTCCAACTGCAGCCAACAGAAAGAAAACTACTGTGATTTTTGTGCAAACTTATGACTCATAGTCCTGGTGTGCTTGGTGAGAGGGAAAGCGTTGTTCACAGCCTCTCACTGTTTTTTCCACCTCTCTTTATGCACTTGGAAGATTCCCTCCAGGCAACCAACCTGCACGTTTCCTGTCCATGTATTCTTCAGGTGGGGATGGCTCCCCACACAGCTCAATTTTTTTTTCCTTTACCTGCAGCTAATCTAGTAAACATTCTTCCAGATTTTCTATATTACAGTATTTTAGCACCTTGCACAAATAGGAAGAATGTGGATCAGAAATACAGAGATTACAGCAGTGATTGTAACTGCTCCTTCTTTACTGTTACCCTGTTTTTCCACTGGCAGGGGAGGTGTGGTGTGGGTAATCATCATGTTCAAACTGGGGGTCAGACCACTGGTGTTTGGAGAGCTTTAGAGCAGCAATCTTCAAGATACCAAAGTTAAGTGCAGAGATCGACGATCCAGGACACCAGCAATGCCCAGGATTTTGGTAGCATCCCAATTAGCAGAGTTCACGTGCACATCTCTTGACCCATAATGAGGTCGATTCACACAGCCCAGTGAAATACAAGCTGACCTCA
Source organism: Callaeas wilsoni (assembly GCA_013398955.1). Lineage (NCBI taxonomy): Eukaryota > Metazoa > Chordata > Aves > Passeriformes > Callaeidae > Callaeas > Callaeas wilsoni. Next base: position 809,918 of record VWPU01016066.1, read on the forward strand.
CCACATTTGACCTGCGGCTCACTCGTATGGGCTGCCAGTGCAGGGTGACCAAACGTGAGCCTCAGCAACCAGAAATCCCCATAAGAGCAGAACAGTCGGTTCTCTGAGATACTGGAATCCACATCTTGGGAAAGGCCAGGAGCCCTCATCTGAAACATGGACTCTCATTATAGCAGGACCCTGCCATGTGTGTCCCTGGCTGGGCTCCTTGGCAGCTCTGCAATGACAGCAGACAGCTGGGCAGTATAATTGGCCCCAGGAGGAGGTTAATCCTCTTTGTTCAAACAGCTGGATGCATGGTACCAATGCCATACTCAGAACAAAGAGGAAAAACAGCAAAGGATTTAATCTGTTCAGACACAGCAGCATCCTTTTGTGCTCAGAAGGCAACTTGCTGATTAAGAGATACTGCCCAGTGATAACTTCTCACTCCCCTGATTTTACCCATTATTTTTGAAGAATGTGTAATTTTATGACATTAAAGAACAGTATTCTAATCCAAGGAAGGCACATTTTTTCCACAGAGTGATGTGTGACCTCCGGTGCTAAATATTAGTAACTGAAGACACATCCAATAGACCATATGTGATTTTGGAGGTTTAATACTTCTCCCGCCTATGATACATATCAAATAATACCTGCATATACTAAGGGAATGCAAGTTCTCCCTCCAGGATATATACTGTTGGCTAAAGAAGACCACTTCTATAACCTTTCCTCCAGTAGGTGGTTGGAAATCGATACCAATTCATTACAGATAAAAGAGTCACTTTCTTCTGAAGTATCACAGATGTGCAGCAGAAAGTACTGATCATGATAGACCCCTGGTGCCTAACATGGAACAAAACAAAAGATGAGCTTAATTGTAAAAGCTTAGGAGCCAAAAGATTTGGCATTTTCACTGAGATGTATCAGTTCTCACTCAACCTTTCATTTTCTGTGACTGTAAAAGGGATTTTTGCTATCAACTTCCATGGCAACAGAACCAGGCTGCTGATGTCTTTTGACTTAGTTTCCCAGTCAATAAAATGGAAAGGCCTGTACCTCTTTCATGGGCGTATAAACACACTAATGCTGGCCCTGCATGCTGAGAACTGTGTATTCGATTCCAGAGTGCTATTGAAACTGATTGATGCAGCTCATTACTGGGCTGTAGGCCAGAGCAGCTTTTAAGTCCCTTCCAGTGCAGCAAATTTTGGCTCTATAATAAACACAGCCATGCCTCTATGCAGATCCATCATAAATACATGACATCTGTGATCACAAAAGCATAAGTTCATACAGCGAAACAGAAGGAGCGGTGAGGTGGATGGACTGGACCCTTGTATTTGGAGATAAGCTGTGTCAGAAGTAGTGCACACATCCCTGTCCCATGTGAGGGCACCTCTCTGCATTTCTTTCCTTGCTATCAGATTGCTGCTGCAATCTGTCCCTGAAACATCTGAGCAGAAGGATGGCTCTATAACTGTGCATGGGGGTGCACACTCTCCCATGGGCTGACTGCAAAAGGACTTGAGGAGAGCGCAAGCACCCAGATCACATTGTAGTACAAATTCTCCATCTGTGCTTTAGCTAATGATAATTTCTTCTTTGTTTGGGTTATTTACATATTCAACTCAGTCAAAAGAAAAAAATAAACCACAAATCCTTTCAGAATCAAAATACTCTTGAAAGAAAAAAGGACAAGATAAAACTCATATTCAAAGATATTGGCAGGAAATTCATATGGGGTTAAAAACTGTGTTGGTTCACTGTGTCTCACTTTCCAAAACATTTTTATTACTGCATTACTTTTCCCAATTTATATATCTTCACTCTTTCATAATGTAGTTTAAAGAGTGGAATCTAGTTTATTTCAGCCCTAGGGCCCCACCCTGCCATGTTCCATTACATCAGGTTTTATAATCATCATATATTTATATTTCTCACCCTAATCTTACACAAACTGTTCTCTCTTCCTATTTACATTTTAATATACACTTCAGCTTCTGCAAGTCTATTTCATCTTGGCTTATGAAGGATTTCCAAATATTGTTGCTGTGCCACGGAAAATTCAGCAACACAGGTATGTAATCGTGATAACTGCGACCTTGTTCCAGAGCTGATGGAATACGGAAATCTGACCTTCATGTATGCTGCCGTGGAGGGACTCTCTGATGTTGGAGCTTCAGCAATTCTCAGCACGAGGAATAGCTGAGTTTTCCTACCCCTTTGTGACCCAGAGCTCAGCTATAAAATATGTGCCATCTGCTGAAAGGTGGTGCTCTGATTTAACATCCCTGAGGATTGCTTTTGCCATTCAAGCTATTCCTTCATCTGTCTCAGGGAACCACCTTGATCAGCCAGGCATGGTACAATAGAGTGGCTTGTACCCAAGCTGCCAGCTTCTGGAGAAACTTAAGCTTACTTTTACCACCCCTATATTCACGGGTACTCTGTAGGTACCCTAGGGATAATGACTGTCTACATGTGTGATTTATCAATGCAAGGTGCCTGAAACATCACAGCACGCCAAATGTTTGGGGTTTTTATACCATGATGTCAAGCATGTATGAGATGTAACATGGCATGAGAGCAGCTTGGGAACTCAGGGATACAAGCTCTACAGAAGTAATGCTGAAAGACTCTGCAGTAGAAAGAGCCAAGTCTAGTGTGGAGGGGCCCAAACCATTGTCCAGCAAAGGATCACAAAGGTGATTAAGGGACTGGAGCACCTCTCCAGTGAGGAGAGGCTGAGAGAGATGGGACCGCTTTGCATGGAGAACAGAAGGATCAGGGGGGCAATGGGCACAAATCAAAACTCAGCAGGCCCCTTCTGAACATCAGGAAACACACTCTCACTGCGAGGGGGATAAAGCACTGGCACAAGTTGCCCATGGAAGTGGTAGAGTCCCAGTCCCTAGAGATATTCAAAAGCCATCTGGACACATTGCAAGGCAACCTGCATGAGGTGGCTCTACTTGGGCAGGGATGTTGTACAAGATGACCTCCAGAGGTCCTTTCCATCCTCAACCACTCTGTGATTCTGTGATTCTATGAAAGTTTTACCAGGATTGAATTACCCGAAAACACAAGAAACTGCCTTCTTGCATGCAAAATATATTAGGCTTCTAGACATTGTAGTAGAAATAATGATGTTTATCAAAGACAAAGCAATTTAAAAATTTTCAAGTACAAAACTCAGGACAGAAGGCAGAAATTTTAAGTTCAAAATTGAATGCAACAGAGAATATACAAGTTAGCAAGTTTTCAGTGGAATTCACAAGTCTGGCCAAAGCTCCTATTTTTCAGCTGTGGGCCCAGCATGCTTGGCTAAAATTAGGACTGATTTTTCTTCACCTCTGAAATAACATGACATATGTCATTAAAGTAAAAATTGAAAGCCTTATTAAAGAAGAGTGATGACTACACACTTGCAGCAAAAATTTATTTTAAAATCATGGCATGAACTACTACCTTGATTTTGTAAGGAAAAATGGAACTCTTTGATACAAAGTTGGTAATCAATTTAATCTTTTGCAAGGGAAAGAAAGAACAGAATGAAAGAAATGCAAATAAAAAGCACAACCACTTAGCACTGATTGTGCTGGTAAGACTATTCTCTGTGATGCTCCATACTTGTCAGCACTCTCTTTAAGCATCAAACATAAGAAGTACAATGCATTTTTTATATGCTTAAACTCGACTTTATTCTATCTTTCTGTGCAGATGCAAAGTTTGCTGGCAATTGCTACCCACAGCTTGAAGGATTCATGTCAAAACCCTCCTCCACATTTGGAGATTTTTCAGATACTTTTACTGAAATCAGCACATTTCCTTTAAAGCTGCTGTGGCCTTTAATTGAGATATCTCCTTTATGTATTTTGGTTTTTTTGAGCTGACACAAAGGACAGAACCTCAGACCACTGCATGAAACTTCCCAGTTTTTCCTGACATAGTTTTTTAGCCATCACTTTCTCTCAGTGTGTGCAGCAGTATATATCCATCTGTCTGTTCATCCATTGTTTCATATCATTCTTTTACCTATCCATCCATCCATCCATCCATCCATCCATCCATCCATCCATCCATTCATATACACACCTACTATGTTCATCCATTTATTCATGTAAGGAGGCATTCATCATAAGAATCCAAAGTGCCTTCCCATGCTAAAAGTTCTGAAAATATTTCCTCTCTTACCTTCACTGCCATAGAAATCTTGAATAGCAGGACAGTTTGACTGAGGTCTAAGGGTTAAAATTTCATGCATTAGGTAATACCACCCCCAATACTGTGCAGTGTGAGAATCAGCTTCAGGCTGATCTCTCCTCTTTGTTTCCATTGGGAAACCTCAACGATGTTAAAACTTTCCTAATATTGATTTGCTAAGTGAGGTGCCATAGGGCACCATAGTAGAGAGCTGTTGATGGCAAAAAGGATGGAAGCTAAGACCTAGGACATAGAGCTAAGCAGCATGCAGATCTCTGCTTGAAGACAGCTAGTTAGGATTCAAGGACAATCACTGTCGGAAAGAGTAGTAGTGGTGATGGGCAGCTGGCTAACATCAAACACAGAAACACTGTGGAAAAGGAGACTCTTTAGGTGAAGCACTCTTTTAGAGTGTGAGGATCACCAGACTAGTACAAAGCTAACAAATCCTGACAAAGGACCTAAAGCAGTGCAGTGAACACTCATGGGTGTAGTATTTAAACCTAAAAGCAGCTAAAGTCTTGCTGCTGCTCCAAAAACACATTTGTGTGAAGGTAATGAAAGATCATTTCCCATAAATTGAATCAATCTGTTCTTAGATCAAATCTAAACAATATAATTCCCAGAACTACACTTAATCAATCTCTGTTTTACTGTCCATTGTCTACCTAGCAGGTTTTCCAGCCCTTCGCTACCAATTTCCTTCAACACATTTAAAGCTGTATACATATATTCATAAACCCCTCTTTTCGATCAAATGCATGTGGTGAGAGGGAAGGTATTTAAAATGCAAAATCAAATGTGCTTCATATTTTCTGCAGAAGTTACATGAAATCCAAATTTAAATCTGAATTTCAGTCATAAGTCATCCCTGTGATACAACACAGTGAACTGTACCACCACAGCTGAATGCCCATACCTCTGGAAAGAACTTGAAATACAAACCCTAATCTGAAATCCAAATCTAGATGCAGATGTGTAGTTTGCACATCTTATCTTCTTACTGTCCAAGGAGCAAGAATGAGTCAACTGATAATGAGATAAACAAGGATTGTGCTCCAACACAAAAATTGTTTTCTCTTTCTGTATCCTGATGTATTTAGTATGCCCATCATTATCTCCTTCTGCACTTTTCATAGCTAGTCTACCTATTACTTCTCATGGGCATCAATCCAGAATCTCCTCTTAAGTCCCCTTCTTTACAACTGCCTCTCCTTCAGACCTCCCTCAGACCCCTTACATGGACAGTCTTCACATCAGCATGATTGGTGAGGTGAAAGACATTTCCCCTGACTGCTGTTCAAGAATGAAGGGTCACCAAAATATTCGGCTAAATTTTTCTGTTTCTTGAAGAAGCAGGAAAGTGTGGGAATGAAGATAGTTGTCCAAGAAGGAAAAGGCATTTTCTGGGCAGCGATGTTGACAATGATAAAAATGTACAAGGGAAGAAATCAAAAGTCAGTAAAAGCTGATGCTCAAGTGTGCAATAGAAGACAGGTGCAAAAAATGTTTACTCCGTTGCCCGAGATCATTATTCAAATGATTTTATCTGTAATTCTCCCCACGTTTATGCTTATCAAAGGATGAGCAGTATGCCAAGCTGACACCTACTGAGGCAATCTCCAAAAACATCTGCTGAGAAAATAGTAATACATTCTTCCAAGGAAGGATTTTTTTGTAGTGGTTCCAATATTTCTTGTTTCTTAGATGGGACAAATTTTTCAGTAGCATAGCCTCTTTTGGAAGATTAGGGCTCATTTCCTCATGTTCGTAAATTTGTGTGCTCTGTAGTCAGAAAGGACCATCGTGATCATCTAGTTTGAAAATTTCCACACAGAGGCCATGGCATTTTTGTTCCTAGAAACTGGACTAAAGGACGTTCAGAATTAAAGTTTTGCCTGAAAGACTCCTGGAAAAGGCACATCTGTCACCTCCTCCATGGAAATTCCTCCGATCTTTAATTAACCTCAGTGTTCAAAAATGTGTTTTATTTCAAGCTTGAATTTGTCTGACTTCCAACAAATTGGATTTCATTATATCTCTGTCTGCAAGACTGCAAATCTTCTCATTATCATAGCTCTCCATGTCCAAGGACTTCAATAAAATAATCAGGTAATCCTTCAATCTTTTCTTTGATAAACTGAATAGATTAATTCATGGCGTGCATATGGGAAGAGTTTTCCCAGTCTTGCTTTTTTTTTTATCTGCTCTTTAAATGCAAGATGTGTAGCTAAAAGTGATTTCAAAGGGGCTGGCAAACACTGGGTAATCTCTTCCTAGCAAGTAGTAAATTTAACACAGAACATATGGAAAATTTCAATAGTCCTACTCACTCATTCCTGGATGCTGGTGATTGCTGCTGTTGGATTGCAAGTGCTGTACCAGAAGCTGTAAGTAGGAGCCGTGGTTGAGGAGAGAAGCCTCCAGCTGACAGATGTTAGTTGTGGTAGGATTTGCTTGCCTAAACATGGGGGTGTAGTCCTGTTCAGATTGTGAGGAAATATCCCACATGGCCCCAGCTGCTCTTCTGAAAGGTTTGGGTTTCTCTTATGTTCTGTGTCATATCTACCAGGCGGAAGAATTCAGTTCCTTAGGACATTTAAAATGGTACTTCTTTATATTTATTTTTTTAATAATTGAATCTCACCCTCTGTGTCATTCAGAAGAGTTATGGAGTTTAAGAGCATCCTCAGAATGTTGCCATTATACAGGTCCTATACCAGTGGTGAATATTACCAGGAAGATAACCCAGAATAACCAGCCAGAAGGAGCAGAGTCCCACCTGTAAATTATCTTACTAGTAAAGATTTGACTTGCTGATAATCTGTATAAACTATTGCATTTTCATCTCTGCTGTTGAAAGACTTTTAATCCACCTAAACTGTGCCCTGTCTATTCCATAAATTTTATTTTGTTTCTTTCTAGGTTCCATATTGTACTAAATCAAATTTCCAGGAGAAATCCAGCAAATTCATTTTATCAGCAAAGTTGTTGTAATTAACCAGACTTGTAATCTTGCCAAAATAGATTAAAGGTTTATTTGACAAGGCCTCCTTTCCACGAAACTTAGTTGCTTGATATTATTTATATTTTTACTTTCTAATGTTTGATTAGTGAAATCCCAGATTAATTGTTCCATCAAAGAATTCGTCTAAGTGACCTGCTGTTCACTGGTCTATTTCATTTTTCTCTTTTATCATATATAAATTATATAAATGACAGCCCTCCAGCCATACAGATTGTAATTTAGACTTTTTTCTTTTTTTCAAGAGATATTAGATATTCACATAAGCCATTTACAAAAATCCATAGCTTATTTACTACTCTTACAGAAATTAGCCTGTTGATTTTAAAATGTTTATTTTCAACACATACTGTTTAATACTGTCCTTTCCTGTGGAGGATGAGCCTTATTGCCTATCTCCATTATTGCATAAGCCATGTAAATTTCTCTGCCTCCATCTAAATCTTGCTAGACAAGAGCAAAAATCAGCACTGAGAAAAACAGATTATGCAGGTAAATGATAGATGTAATTCTGAAGCTTCCCTTTTGCAGGCAGGAGCATATTTGGGGTTTTCTCTATTGTTTTTAAGTCATCATTGTTTGTGAAAACACTTTCACAAAAGTAACAGTATCATGAGCATGCACTGTGGGCCAACATGATGTGTTCTCTTATGCCTAAGGTATAGGACTAGGAATTTAAACTTTTGGATTCCATTCATGTCTCTCTGACTGGAATGAAAAATTATCATTGCCTCAGATAATTGTAACTTCTTGTGCTCATTTTCTCTCTCATCTTTTTTTTCCAATTGTGCATTCACACTACAAACTGTTTGGGGCAAAGGTTGTGCCGTGTAGTCAGTAATACCTACTGAGCTCCTATCAAAATTATGGGTTTAATGTGGTACCTCCACACAAATAATTGATAATACCAATGACCGATAGGACAGGCTGCTGATGGTATAACTCAGATGACCTCCCTTGCATCCTTACAGCTTTCATCTCATCAGAAAGCTCTCAAAACACCACAGTCAGTTCCTTACAGAGAACATGCATCTTAGCTGCTTGTTTGAAATTTTAATTAGAATGCAAAACAGATGTCATCCTCACTACCTGCGATTTATTGGCTCTGGGCAATGATTTCTGTCCTCCAACAGCAACCTAAATACAAACTGTTTTATAAAGCCCAACCATGTTTATAATTTATCATTTTATTTTTTTTCTTCCTCTCTCTTGTGCCATCTCATGCATAGCTTTTTTTCTTTCCTTTTTCCTAAGTGTATTTATGGATAAAATATAGATATAATAAATAACAATGGTGCATGCACATTTATAGTTAACAACTCAAGCTACCACAATCCCTCTTCCCCAAGAGCCCAGCTGTACTCTCCCCTTGTCCTGCCACTAAGTGCTGGAACCTGCACTTCACCTAGGATATTTTTAAGGAGCCTCTGCACCCAAACACATGGCTCAGCAATGTCTTTTTAAATAAAGGTCTGTGTAGGTAGCAAAACTGTTGCAGATATGAATATGTGTATAAGATGGGTATGAAGACCCAGCTTGGAGATGACAGGAGAGACGCCATACAGCCACAGACCGATTCCTCAGAACATGCTCAGTGGGCTGCATATGGAACTTTAGCCCTTATACCCTTTAATAGAAGTTGGACTGATCAAGTTAGGATGAACTCTTCAGGATGTAGGACTAACCTCCTCCCTTATCTTCAAATGCTTTTCTTCTCAGTCTTCTGTCTTCCAACCCGTTGGCTTCAGTGCTATTTGCTTCAATTCACTACTTTGATAGACCCAGCAGGCCACAGGCAAAGGTGATGTTTTAAGTATAGAGGATGTGAGCAGCACACTGGGAGGCTGTTATGAGTCTAAGAACAGATCTGTACAACCTTATTCATTTTCAAGGGCTACTGGCATCAGTGAGATCATTTACATGGTCCAAATATTCACCAACGTTACGGCTGCACATGCTAGGCCAGAAAAGAGACATCATTCTTCCCTCTTACTTGTGATGAAAATTTCTCTGATCTAAACCAGTCCCACTCTGTAAAAATGTTTGTCCTGATAAATAAAACTGTCAGATTTTATATTCCTATAGCGTCAAACTGGCCCAGTCATTTCTGTGGGTTGACCCAGTACCTGTTTTTTAAGAGCATGAATTACTGGGCCCAGTCCTGTTTAATATCTTTACTGATGACCTGGAGGAAGAGACCAAATGTTCCCACAGTAAATTTTTGGGCTGACACCAAATTGAGCGGGAGTGCTGTTCTGCTGGAGTACAGGAGAGCTCTGCAGAGGGATCTGGATATGTGGGCCAAGACCAATGGTATGAGGTTCAACAAGGCCAGCTGCTGGGTCCTGCACATGAAGCATATCACCCCATGCTACATTCTGGAGGAAGAGTGGCTGGAAATCTGCCCAGCACAAAAGGACCTGGGGATGCTGGTCAACACTTGCTGAATGTGAGCCAGTGTGTGCTAAAGTGGCTGAGAAGGCCATTGTCATCCTGGCTTATATAAAAATAGTGTCGCCAGCAGGACCAGGAAAGTGGTTGTACCCCTCTACTTGGCGCTGGCGAGGCCACACCTCGAGTGCTGTGTCCAGTTCTGGGCCCATCTCTACAAGAAGAACATTGAGGTGCTGGAGCATGTCCAGAGCAGCAGAATGGAGCTGGTGAAGGGTCTGGAGCACAAGTTCAATGAGGAGTGGCTGAGGGAGCTGGGGGAGTTTAGCCTGGAAAGAAGGAGGCTCAGGGGGAACCTTGTCACTCTCTACAGCTCTCCGAAAGGAGGCTGTAGCCAGGTGGGGATTGTCACCTTCTTCCAGGCAACCAGCAAGGGGATGAGAGGACACAGCTTCAAGCTGCACCACGGGAGGTTTTGGTTGGACATCAGGAGGAATTTCTGCACTGAAAGGGTTGTCAAGCATTGAGACTGACTGCCCTGTGATGTAGTGGAGTCATCATCCCTGGAGGTGCTCAAGAATTGACTGGACATGAAACTTAGTGCTGTGGTCTAGTTGACAAGGTGAGAATCAATGAAAGGCTGGACTCAATCTCAGAGGCCTCTTGCAACCTAAATGGTTCTGTGATACCAACCTTATTCTTGTAACTTGCTCATGTGCCTCAATCCGAACATGTGACCCATGTAATCCTACCATCCAGTACAAAGTCTGTCTAGAATATTAACTTCTATACATTGTGGCCCTAGCAGCGTGCATGCAATGTGAATGCAGATCAGTGATTTACAAGTGCCCAAACTCATCAAATGTATTTTTGATGACAGAGTAATTTAGCATAATTTTTTTTCTCAAAATCATTTTTAAAACATATGAGTTACCAACAGATTTAAGGCAAAATCTAGAAGTCATAACTGTGAGAAAGAAAATAATCTTTGACTTTCAACAAGCACATTCTTAGAGAATTCTGAAAATAAAGGTCAAAAAAATTACTAAAGATTAGACACTACATGTATGAATAAAGCACAAAACAGTGGCATGTTGATAAGAAAGGTAGACACAAGAGTAATAAGTAAAAGAAAGTTCCCACCATTAAAAAAAGTGCAAGAAAATATTGATATGGAGAGCCCCAACTGACATTCAAGTTACAAGAAGAGCTTAACAAAATTCCTGTGCTGGAAAAATTGAAATGTAGGCTGGGTGGAGCAAGGTTGGATATGTAGTGAACAGGACAGGACAGGGCAGGCTGGAGCTAGAAGGGACATAAGACCATATCCTGGATTCAGAGCACACGTAGCCCAGATGTCTGTCTTCTACAGCGGTCACTAGTGGAAACCTAGGAAAAACAAGAACTGGATAAGCAAGCATAATACTTTCTACTCCAATACTTATCCATGGATTTCTTGTGCATCTTGTGTTTTATGTAGCAACATCAATGAATACCTCCACCAAGCTCCTCTTCCATTTCTCATTGAGCCCATCTAAACTCCTTGTACCTACAATATCCATTGGTAAGGAGTCTCACGGATCTGTTACATGGAGAAGCACTTACTCCTGGCACTGCACCAGCAGTATCCGCTGGCACATCTTCAGAGTAAATTTATCAAGAAAGAGGTGACTTAATCTTCCACAGTGATTCAGAAATTCCTGAGTGAATGCTGTAAAAGATGCAGATTGATTGTGACGAGAGTACGTGGTATAAGTCACAAATGTGCACCTTCCTCTATGTAACTAACTACACACAGCAGTAACAACACTAACAATCCTAATAACTTCAATCTTTTAGGACTAACACTCCTTTTTTTCTCACTTTCCTTTGACATTTGAAAAACTCAGCAAGCTATAAGGCCTGAAGCAAATTACCTTGTAATTGCACTGAGGCATCTCCGTCTGGTTTACGGTTATCACAACAAAAACTGGCTGTCAAAAACCTCAATTTCCCCTGCTCAGTGAAATGCACTGCTCCATTTCTGAGGGCAGTGATCTCAGCCAAGGGAAAGCTAATTGCTACTAGCTGCCACCTGAGATAAGACACATACTTCTACAAGTAACCCGGTATGTATCAATTGGGCAAAGAAAGAGCAACAACACAGTTAGCATAAAGTCATCAAATCTTATGAATCCTCTGTATCAACAAAATACACAACTGATTCAGTGCCCTACCTTAGGCAACAGAGTCTTAGACAAGTCAAACAGATTGTGTGGCCATAACACAGCAAAAATGACTGTTTGTCTTTTTACCCAAACTTCATAAATTTACTTAGATGGAGAGCGAATGTAAACAGTTCTGGTAGTACCAGCACAGTCTGAAGAACAAGAAATTTTCAGTAAGATCCTTGCAAACAGTCACAATGGGTACTGTCACCATATGAAGGTACAAATTTATTCTAACTGTGACAATATTGCCCAAAGCAGGACCATTTTGCAGCCATTACTCCCTCTTCCAGTAAACTTCTTCCTAATGTCAGGAGTTTGACATCATTTATTGAAAGTGAAACCACATATAGCATTTGTATTTCTCCCATCAAGAAATTCAAATATATTTTCATATTTTATATTAACCAGTAAAAAGAGACTATGATGACCATTTACAGATGAGGCAAAGGAGCAGATAAACAAATAAGTAATGAAGAAATCCCAGCCAAACTAAGTCTAGACAGACATGAAACCTCACCTCAACAGTGATTCAAGCACACATAGTCAGACTCTACTACTCAGCAGCATCTGTGAATATCAGAGCACAAAATCCATGGGCACAATGAGATTCAGATATCAAGAAAGCATGAGCTACAAATGGCAATTTCTCATTAACTCCTTAAACAAAATGTAATTCTTATCTTAGTTCCTTCAAATTACTCCTGCAATGAGAACACGTCCCTGAATAAAACAGACCAAGGGATTTTTTTTAATTTTATTTTTAAGCCTGGCATGGCAACCAGGACCATAAAATTATTGTCACACTGCCAAAATGTGGTGGATCAGTGAAAACTAGCAGAATATGGATAATTGAGGATAATGCTAATTACCCATAAAAAATATTCAAGAGTCAGTCATAGAGATATAAAAATGAAATTATATCACTAAAAGAAATTGCTATTCACAAGAGTAGTTGGTCAATAAGTAATTTTTCAGTTGGGGATTAGGAATGGGGAGCCAGGGCAGAAGACAAGTAGACTGGAGGAAAGAATAGCTCTGCTGAACAAGCACAGATATTGCTGCAGTCCTGGAAACTTTTTTCCATTTAAGAGGACATAGTGATCCATACCAAACTGTTCCCAGAAGTCCTCATGCCATGGGCTTCAGATCAGCTTCTGTCTCACGGTTCATTTTCCAGCAATTTTATTAGAACAAATCTTGCAGGGCTCTGTATTACTTCATGTGTTACTATCAGGTTAATCCTGTGTGTTTCCAGCTTGCTCCGTTGACTTAATAAGCTCTCAACCTTTTGCTTCAAGGAATCTCAACCACAAATGTGAGAGCACTCCAGGGTACCACCTTGAAGCAGTTACAAACTACTTGTTCATCTGTTTGTGTAGCAGTCTGAGCTGCTCTTAAATCCCACTGAGATGATTAAACACTCAGCATGTCAGGACAACCAGTCTGTGTGCAGCGCAGGCTGTGCATGCAGGACCGGAGCATGCGGAATTGGGCACATGCCGAGGCCTCCCACTGATCTTGCAGGACACAAGAGTAACCAAGCCTCAGCTCTATTTGGTATACAAAAAAAATCCTCAACAAACAAAGAAAAACATCCTCCAAAAAACCCTAAAAAACTGTAATCAAACCTAGTAGATACCTCTGAGTATATTGGCTTCCATTTTTTCCTCACAGCTTTCTCAGGCCTTAAAAAAGGTTCTGAAACTTCCTAAGCTTTGCAGAGCTGGTTGAGAACCTCAAAGAAAGTGTACTACACCACCAGAGGACAATTTATGCTTTTTGACCTGTACTATTGGAGCAAGCTGGAATAAGGCTGCTCCCAAGCATGAAGCTGTTCAGACATTAATACAGGAAGAATATTCCAAAAATGTCACTCACGGACTCTGAGTCCTGTTCCCCTCACTGCCACTGCAGAATAATTCAGATGACCTGACAAGAATGCAAGTGTAAGTAAAGAAAAATTTTCTCCTTGAAGAAGTCAAAGCACCAGTTAACAAAACAAAAAACAAAACAAAACAAAACAAAACAAAACAAAACAAAACAAAACAAAACAAAACAAAACAAAACAAAACAAAACAAAACAAAAAAAAAAAAAAAAAAAAACACACCAAACAGTTGGAATCTCAGTGACTCAATAAACTTTACAAGGCTCAAGATAAAGGATGTAGGAATTTAAATCTCTGTTTTCAAGCAAAGCATTCAATCACTTTGTTCCCTTGCTTTGCTACTGATCCTAAATAACACTAAATCCTCACAGTTACAGTTTTTTGAAAAGTAAGGTGGAGGTTTTATTATTTCCTCCAGAAACAATGAGACTTTGCAAGACTGTGAGAAGACTACTGATATGCCCTGGGCTTAGCATAACTTTGGGAAAAAAACCTTGGATAATTGCTTAAAATCTTATCATTTTGGTTGTTTTCTTCAACATCATGTACTTTGACAATTGAGCTGGAAGGACTGACAAAGCATTGCTTATTTCTGAAATATTTAATTTTGGTTTAAAATAGAAAGTTAAAATGTATCATTTTTGATTCTCCATCCCACTTGAAAATGAAATCATAGACTCATAGAATGGTTAGGTTTGGAAGGGACCTTAAAGATAATTTTGTTCCAAACACTCTGTCATGGATTTATTCAGATCCCCATGGTCACTCAGATCCCCATCCAACCTGGTCTTGAACATCTTGAGGGATCAGGAGTCCACAATAAATAAATAAAATCCATTTATTTATTTCTTTTTAAAATTAAATTGGCTGTTGAAATGAGTACCATTATAAAATTATTATATTTGCATAAATTAATAATAATTTAATGACCTTATTTTTAATGTACATTTTATATATTTGCTAGAGATCCTCACCATCCATGTCCTTTTTCCACTGTTATCATAGAACTGTAGAATTGTTTGGGTTGGAAGGGACCCAAAGATCATCTAGTCCCAACCTCGTGCCATGGGCAGGGGCACCTCCCCCTGGATCAGCTTGCTCAGAGCCCCATCCAGCCTGCCCTTGAACACTTCCAGGGATGGAGTATCCACAGCCCCTCTGAGCAACCTGTTCCAGTGCTTCACCACCCCCTGAGTAAAGAATTTATTCCAAACAGCTTTTCTAAACCCTCCCTCTTTCAGGTTAAAACCACTGCCCCTTATCCTGTCAGTGTCTGTCCACATAAAAAGTCCCTCTCTGTCCCTTTTGTAAGACCCCTTTAGATACAGGAAGGACAAAGTGGGGTCTCTCTGGAGCTTGGCCTTTTCCAGATTGAACAACCCCAGCTCTTTCCATCCCTCTGACCATCTTTGGACTCCTTTGGACTCGCTCCAGAGTTATATGCCATGGCCAATGCTAAGCATTAGGGAAGAGTGTCTTCTATGCAGAAACTCGTATTACCAGTCCTGAATCAACTTGCAGAGCTTGCAGGGGACAGCATGTTATTTATGAATTACCACATCCAATATATATCCCAAATCTACCATGGGCTTCCAATTCCCATGAAGCTCCATTCTTTGTTCCTGAATGTCTCTGTTGTAAGACTTAATTTGGAAGTATTTTACATGATGAATATACTGACCTTTTAGGCCATCACTGGTTCAGGTATTTGCTGGAAAGGAGAATGTGACTGCTGCCCAACTGATCCAACCTCTTCTCTTCATCCAGCCAGCCAAAATCACACAAAGCAGTGGATTCGAGCAAAATCCAAGCCTGCAAATGAAAAACAGAGGTCAATGGAGTTCTTCCCCACTCTGATCACCACGAGGCTGAACGTTGCTAACTGAGGCACAAGAGAAAAAGTGACAATGACACCCAGCACTGGCAGTGGGGTGGGGATGAAGCTGAGTCTGCTGGTTTTGGAGCTTCTGAAGATTAACATGGTCATGTAACTACTGCTCTAGCTTCCCTCAACTGCTGCTTATCTTAGGTTCACCTAGGGTACTAAAATAGGCCCTTGTGAGGTTAGTTTTATTTCCATCTGCTGGGAAGGATAAATCTTGGAATGAAGCCCCTCTCATGCTCTGCATTCACAAGGATATGATATTCATTTACAGTCCTTACAGACATACAACTGATAGTTTTGACTTATATTTGTGGTATACAGTGTTAATGTTAAAATGAAAAATGTTAGTTCAAATTGAAAAGTGACAGCATGCTTCTTAATTTGTTGAAACAAAACAGGCTGGCATTTGCAAAGGAAAACAGTTCAGTTCTGGAAAGGGCAAAGGGAAATGCTCTTGTTAGTTTTTGAATGGACTCTTTCTCTTTAATTATTCTTTTAATGAAGCTTGACTCTTCCAGCTATAGCCAAATGCATGCATAGTTTCCTCAACATATCAATTTTGTCAAGTTCCTATTAATAAAAAAAATAGTCTGAAAATGTGTCTAGTTTTTCTAGCTACCTCTTAATCTACCAAGCTAATATTTCATCCCTTTGTCTGACACAGCAGCAGGTAAGAGGTGTGATATGAAATACCCCATGCTGCTCAACACTGCTCGGTCTCAAAAAATTACTGTTACCTCGACAGCAGCTTTTGTCCAGCCCTCTCCAAGCTGCTCAGGGGAAGCTTAATTAAGGTTTACAGTAACTCTGTAAGGTAAGTGAATACTACTGTCATTTTGCAAAGAAGTCAGCCAAGTAAAAAAGAAAAAAAAAAAATGCTGCTTAACATTAAAAAAATACAACCACACATATGAAAGCCAGAAGCAGAATTGCAAGAATCAGAGTCATGGCTCCAAGTACTAGCACCAGAATAAGCTGACGGTTTATATGAAAATCCTTGTGCTCATTAGGTTAATCACCTGCAGAAATCCTTTTCTAGCAGTGTCTTTCTCTGACTATTCCAGTTTTCTCTTTGCCTGGCACATTGTGTAAGAGGCGTCTGGCCACAATTGGCAGTCTGAGCTACCACTAGAAAATTGTTGACAGTATTTTTTATTAATTGCAAACGTTACCAACTTCACATGCTCATTCAGATGATAAAAGCACTTGATTTCTATTTACCATAAAGCTGATAAGCAGACAGCCAAATGATGCTATTTCCACACGGGGGGTTTGCTGCTCTCTGCATCTGTCCACTGCAGCATCAAAGTCACCCTGCCTCTTGAACACTCAGGGATATTGTCAGCCACCAGGCTCTACTTAGTGAAAATTTCATCCTTTATCCTGGATATTCTTTAGGGGAACATCTTTTGTATTTGAAAAATTTCTAAGAGATAGTGGAAGCTACGGCAAATACAAAAGAAATATTCCTCTAAAAAAGTACAGTCAATATACGAGTAGCATTCAGTGGGATGCAGTTTCAAACCAACAATTGAGCTGACAAGAGTTGTGTGTGCTTGACTATCTGGAATATCATGTTCTCAAGACAGTATGCTATTGCTCTCTATGACTATGTACAAAATATGCAAACACACAAAAGCACTGTCTAAGAGTTCATTAATGTTTTGATTAACTAACTTTTCCACAGTCAGCAAAGTTTGAAGTGACTGTGGGTTTGCAGGAGAAACAAGGCCCACACATAGTAAATGATATTTCCCTGGTATTCTCTTGATGAGAAAGACAAGCCTGAATCTATGACTGACAATGAAAACCCTGAACTTTATTGGAATAAGATGGGCTCAGAATCCAGATCCCATATCATATTGCTAAGGCACAAAATGTTTTATATCTGCCTTAAGATATCATATCTGTCATTCATTGCACAGGATTCTTGGAGGGCTTTATTGACATTAACAAACAAAACCTACACAATCTAAGTGTGGTGTCATCACTGGCACTTCAAGCGAGCTGTGAGAAAACAGTTCTGGGCTTTGGCTGGCTGTGAATATCATTAATTGGTTCTTTAGTTTCTTTATTCTCTTAACAAGAGACAGAAGTGGGAACTTCAGAGAACTGAAAATTAACAGTGATGGATCTAAGAGCCAATAGAAGAAATCATTTTATATGCCCATTAGGAAAGCAAGCTGTGAAACCAGCTTTTCAAGATAGGAATCGAAAAATGTGTTTCTCTTAAATTTTGGCAGATCATAGACAGTGAGAAAAAGTAGGCTTACAGTAAAACTCAAGGCATTTTCCAGTCCCATCTCTCGATATGATGCAGGAGCAAGAATTATAGCAGCAAGATCTGAAAGGGATCTCCACATACAGATGTTCACCTGGGCTTACCACTCTTACAGGTATAAGTACATATTACTCTTACAGTATATTCTGCTCATTCACATCATTCAAATGCCACTCATGTGCCACCAGTATGTTTATATTTTCACTCCTCTCAGGAAGGTCTCCTGTAATTACTAAAGAACAAACTAAATGCACACAGGTGAGGAGATGCACTTAGGAGACCAACCCAGGATATAAAAACACATAAAGAATAAACTACCCCAGAACAAATGAATGTCAAAAACCTAAATATAGTTATTGCAAAAGTACTTAGGTGAAATAAACAAGGCTCAGAAGAAAACAGCCCTAAATGAGCTGTAGCTGGAATTGCTGAAACGTGCCAAGACTCGTGTGAATAAAGATAGCAATAATAGGACAAAGCCTTTGCGCTTAGTTAATAAATCAAAGGGAAACACAATTCCCAGACACATGCATTAACCACTGTATCTGTGGAAGAAATAATGCCATATATGAAATGTGCCACTGAATATATTAAGCAGTAGAAAGACAATTCTGTATACAAAGTGATGTCAGATATCCAGTCCTCTCCTGATCATAGATATCGACTTCAGCTAAGTATACATCACAAAATGGAAAGGAGCAAATAAAACAAGACATCTCTTGGAAACCAAAATTATTACATTATCATCCAGAGATTATCAAGGAATAGGACATGTTGAGTTATTGTGTTGGTTTGCAACATCAGTATTTGATCTATAGTCATAGACACAGCTGAGTAATGATAATGTCTCACATGAGGGTGAGAGAGACGATTGAGGGTGGTGAGATACTGAAATAGGTTGTCCAGGAGATTGTGGATGCCCCACTCCAGCAGTGTATACAGATCATAGAATCATCAAGGTTGAAAGAGACATTTAAGATTATCCAGTCCAACCACCAACCCAGCACTACCACTGTAACCCCCAAATCACTAAAATCACATCATTCCATGCCAGATCCAGGGGTCTCTTAAGCACCTCTAAGGATGGTGACACCATCACCTCTCTGGGCAACTTTTTCCAATGCCTGACCACTCTAATAGTGAAAAAATTTTTTGTAATATCTGATCTGAATCTTCCCTGCCTTAGCTTAAGGCCATTTCCTCTGCTCCGCTCACTGCAGGCACAGTAGAAGAGACTGGCCCCCACCTCACTACATCCTCTTTTCAGGGAGTTGCAGAGAGTGATGAGGTCCCCACAAGCCTCCTCTTCTCATGACTAAACAAACCCAGCTCCCTCAGTTCTTCCTCGCAGGACATGTTTTTGAGACCTTTCACCAGCCTTGTTGTCGTTCACTGGATATGCTCCAGTATCTCCCGCATCTTTCTTAAAGTGAAGGACGCAGAACTGGACAGAGCACTTGAGGTGTGGCCTCATCAATGCTGAATGCAGGGGGATAATCACTGCCCTGGTCCTGCAGGCCATGCTATTCTTGATACAGACCAGGATGCCATCGGCCTTCTTGGCCTCCTTAGTCACCATCAACCAACACCCCCAGGTCCTTTCCTGCTGGACAGCTTTCCAACCACTCCGCCCCAAGCCCATAGCACTACATGGAGTTATTGTAGCCAAAGTGCAGGACCCAGAGGTCTCCATAGGCATTAGCATCCCTGGCTAAGACTGTTATATGCCATAAAACCAGTAATTTATCCCGTGTGGTGGCCTGACGAAGTAGCAGTAAGTCACTGCTTTTGCTGGCTGTCCAATAAAGACAGTTCAGATAATTCCACTACTGAACACTATCTCGTCTTCTGAGTGCAAGACCTCACACAATTTTTCAAGGAGGAATAAAACCCCATGACAGAAGAGTTTTTACGAATACTTTCAAGTTGTATTTATAATTTTAAATATGCTAATTTTAAAAAAAAAAAGGTTGGGACACAACAATGTAACAAAAACTGTATTAAAAGAAATGCCTCAAAAATATATACTTTTTTTAATGTCTCTAGAATTATTGACTCTGCTTTTCTTCCAAGCTTAACCTTCACAATGAGTCTTTATCTCTGCTTCCTTTCTTCCTGTTCTCATTTCTGACATACTTTTTCTATTCCCAGTCTCCAGCATGACAACCAGAAATGTGATTATCACTTCATCAGTGTAAAGGGGCAAAAAGGTAAAATAACAGCAGCATTTCTAAGAAAATAAATAGCCCTCTGATGGTATATTCCAATTAGTTTGCTTAGTTACCTTCAACCACCTCAATACACAGGTCTAGTGGTATTTCCATTCTCTTTGTTGCCTGGTCCCATGCCTGTCTCACCTTCTCTTTTATTTTTCGAACTTTCTAACCTTTCTCACATCTATTGCAGCCTGACTTTTTGCTTGACTTCTGCAGGAGATTCCACATAAGGCATAATCTCTCTGCAAATGACAAGGGGCACCGGGAAAGATGGCAGCCATAATGATAAAATATTTTTAATACAAAACCCTTTTGAACCTTGTTTCCCAGGTTTCCAAGTTTGGCAAGATTGAAAAAAAAAAAATTGACTCAGATACTTGTTACAGAATCCTCTAACCTGAGAGTTGCTTCAGAATTCCATCCAAATCCATTCAAATTCCATCCATCTGAAATTGGATTCTATTCCATTAGAAGCCAAAGAAATATATTTATGTGAAGAAAAAGATGCAACAAACAGATACAGGTCATAAAATTTAACTGAAATTTTTAGAAGTTGAAAAGTGTTTCTAGATAAATAGAAATATTTCTCAATCCATATTTGATGGAAAATACTAGCTTGTTTCACCTGAACCATATAATCTAACACCTGCAATTCTACCTTGCCAAATTTATCTTTGCAATTATAATGATATGCAAAACCAAAATATTTCCCCTATATAATGGAAAAATCAACATTTTTTGAATAGGGAAATGTATTTTTTGATTGACTGAAAAAAATACATTGCAGACAAGATTTTGCATTTAAATACAGTGTTAATAGCAAAAATCTAACTATACCCTGGTTCTCCTCAGGAGAGCAGACCTTGGCCTGTTCAGGGTCCTGCTGAATACCATGGAGACTGTCCTAGAGAGAAGAGAGATCCAGGAGAACTGGACAATCTTCAAGGAGCAGCTCCTCCAAGCTCAAGAATGGTCCATCCTGATGAGCAGCAAATGGAGCAGAGGTTGCCGGGGACCTCCATGGGTGAGTGAGAAGCTCCTGAGTAAACGGAAACGTAAAAGGGAAAGGAACAGAAGGTGGAAGCAGAGTCAGATGCCCTGACAGGAATGCCATGACTCTGTCAGAGCATGCAGGGATGGATGAGAACAGGAAAGCCAAAGCACAGCTAGAATTTAATCTGATGAGGGACATGAAGGACAAGATCTTCTAAGGAATATCAACTATGTCTGCGAGCATAAGAAAATGAACGTATCTTCCTTTTGGGGGGATGGATTAGTGTCAAGACAAATGGAAATGCACAACATTCTCAATGATAAAATGGAAAGGGACAACTTGAATGTTATCAAAATTAAGGCTTCAGTAACATCCTCCAAATATTTCTGAAACAAAATATTTTATAATTTGCTTTTAATCTCTTTTTTAATCTTGTTCTAACTTTAGGTTAGAAATATTTAATATCAGTGAGAGAGAAGACAGAATTTCAAAATGTAATAATTTCCCAAGAAAGAAATTTCCAGGGTTTGAGCACTATTTTTTTACTTTGACTATGGTGTGAACTTTCTATGTGGATAATAGTTTAAACTTTAATTATTTCAGCCAAGAATGATTCTAAAACATAGATTAAAATATATTGATAATTTCTCATAATCTTTCAGAAAAAGTTCCATTCATATCTCTTGATTTGGAATAAAACTTTAAAATGCCCAGTTTTGAATTACTACAGAATGGGTTTTTTGTCACCCCCAAGAAAATTCATATGGGTCTGGGTAAGTAATACACATTTGAAGAAGTAAAATTTTGTCATTTCCTAATTGTTGAAGCGACTGATTAAGCAGCCTGTTGTTTTGGAATGTCTTTGTCTTTTTTTTCCACCACAATGTAGTTATTGAAAATACTGTGTAAATGCAACCAGAAATTGCAACATTTGAGAAAAATGTTCTAAATTACTAAAAAATTAAGGCCTCAGCATTGATATTAACTCAAATAGTATAATAAATTAAGGTTCAGATGATGATCTTCCTGGCTACAATGTCAACAAAGCTTGTACAGGTACAGAAGTGGCTTCTGAGCAGTTCCATGTGCAGATGTGTTTACAGGTGCACACATAAAGAATGTCATCTTAAAATAAGGAATCACCCTTCCTCCCTCTCTTCCTTAAAGTTGGTTTCGTTTGTGGAAGAGGTTTAAAGCTTATTGCTTCGAGTCTGGGGCAATAAGTACTCACAGCCTTTTTTCAGATGCATGCACGCCAAAATGTGCATTTAGTCTCAGGTACACTAACACCTTCATCATTCCCATCTCTTGAAGAGCAGGAAATCATTTACTGAGTGAAAGAGGTTCTCCACAATCAAAATGAAGAGACAAAGATAAAATCAGATATCATGTTCACCTATTAGAGACCAAAATATGAAACAAAAAGCAACCAATTGCAAAATAACCACTTAGAAAGCAAAAAAACCATTTTTCATCTGTAGCACTGAATGTGTTTTGTGAGGAAAGCAAATATCTTTACGTCCATTTTAAAAAACTTAGTAAACAGAAAGGCATGTGGAGGTGAAATGGAGAAGGCCACAGCTGACAGGACAAACAGGAAAGAACACTCAGGTGCAATAGCTGGGTAATGCTGTCTTTTTAAAGTGGAAATTTAAAAGTGTCAACTTAAACCATCAACAGCAGACAGCTCCCAGACACAATGTGATGTAAGGGACACACCTTGGAAAGAGCAAATTCCCACCTGGGGTTAGACAAGGATTAGAAAGCACTGCCCACATAAATCACAATAATCTCCAGGAGCATCTTTTTGTATTTTTCAGAGACTCGGTAACAGCTGTCAGTTTGACAGCGTTTTGGGGATGCAGTGGAGCAGGTCAGGGTGATGTATGCTGGGGATACAACTGGCCTGTGGAATTTCAGCATAAAACCAGTGAAGCTGATTGAATAAAGAGCTTCTCTCGGTCAAGGGTGAGATAAGAACTTTCTTATCTCTGTGAAGAAAATTTAGTAAATGTAAATATATTTGTGTGTTAGCTTTTTCCATGCAGCAAACTGCAAATCAGCCCAACAATGATAATATTTATATGCTTATATACAGGCACTGTAGCATCTGCACACAATTTTTAAATAGGAGACTAAGATTTGCCACTTTAGCTTGCTTCTTAATGGATCTTTATAGCATTAATCATAAATGTAGTAGTGTTTCATTCCTATTGACAATGTGCTTTTAAGAGTGTAAAAAAGCATCCTCATCTTAAAAGGACAGAAACCCAAGACATATTAGAAGTTCCATACTGAAAGGGATATTTTTCCCATTTACCCCTCATCTTGCTGCACTATTTTTAGATGCTCCTGTCCTAGTCCTCATCAAAAGAACAGGAGAACAGTTTTCATAGGCAAAACCTGAAGTTCTAGCTTCTAACCAGAACTAGATTTATTCACTTAAAATTGTACTGGCTTTATTCTTCAAGGGCCTGCTTTCTCACTCAGCTTTTGGACAAGCATCTCAACCATACATTCGCTTCAAAAATCCCCAGTGCTGCAGCTTGGCAGTCTGATAAGCCCTCAATCTATTACTGCAGACATCTATCTCTGAGAGCCATCTTGCTCCTAATTATGACCTCATTTTCCACTGGATAAAAGGAAAAAAAACCCCTTTGTAACTTGTCCTTTGTTCCCTAAGAATGTGGTTTTCTTTCATTAGTTTCTGTGTCCCACCTGCAATTAAATCATCTTGACTTCCAAAGCCACATACCGGGGTGAAATTTCTAACAGCCTTTATAAACTGAAACCAGTCAGTGATTAGCATACCTTTATCTGAACCAACCACTATGTGTGTCAATTTTTATTTAAGATCAAGCAGTGATGAGGAGGATGACTCTTAGAAATAAGCAGGATAAAGAAGCACAGGCTCTCCATGACTCACTGTGGGACTTTAATCTTTTTTTTATGAGCTATGTTAGATTACAGGCACTGAGATTTCTAGAAGCATCAGTATACCATTGCCTGTGTCTAAAAATTATTATTAATTTCGCCTATCTGCCTAATTAGATAGTCACTGCTCACAGAAATACCTCAAAGTCTCATTTTCAGTGGTACTTCTTATTTACAATGCCTTGGGAAGGTAGTAAAACTTTTGGCAACATAACTGTCTCTTGCAGAGGGGTAGGAGTTGGCAGAGTAAGGGAGCAATCCAAGGCCACAAAACGAAATCTATTGCCAAGTCAGAGTTGAACCCAGATGACCTGGATATTATTAAAGTCTTCTGTGGACTGATCAAGTAGTTGATGTTTTCAACTTAATCTGGTTACCTATATAGCACACACGGTGCACTAAGTATGTGAGTTTTCAGTGGAACATATTTTCTATGTATGTGAGTTAAGTGGGGTTTAAGACAAGGAAACAGCTCCAAGATAATGAATGGGGTTTTTTTTTTAAAAAAAAGTAATATATTCCACATTTTCATTTTGAAGACTTTGCTTAAAAGCAAATTTGAGTAGTTCTGATGATGACCACATAGGGGACAGTTTGGATTGCCAAATGAATTTTGGCAGAGTTGCTTTTGTGAGGCAGCCAACAGAGAGGAGGCAGAATCTGATTTAATTTCCATTTAAATAAATACCCAGTGACCAGAGGTAAAAAGAGTGATTTATAATATTAAGTACTGCAGAAAGCCATGGTCCTCCCAAAACCTTTAAATGCAGTAGTGCAGGACAAGTTCCTTTCCAGAAAACAATTGTTCATTTGACAGAGCATCAATACTCAGCTTTAATAGATTCAATTTCCAGTGAAGGTGTCAATACCTGGGTCTGGCCTCATGAAGGAGGGACCAGAAAGATTAAGAACACATTATGAATAGAAACCTCAATGCATGCCTGTAAAGAATCTGGGACTGAGGCACTATGAGATCACAGTAATCCCAAACAGAGGAGCTGACAAACAGAGGGAGGAAAAAAATATCTAGTGGACTGTCAGAGAACAGAAGAAAAAAATATGAGAGAATTTAGACAATTCATCAAAAGTGAGTGGAGATTAAGAAGAATAAACTGAGACTGACACACTGCTATGAAACACTCAGACTTCACAGTGTAAAGGACATCATATGAATAAAGATAGATTTTTGAATAAGCAAAAAATTGTGGAAACAGAGATGGAATAAAGCTAGTCAACCTGTAAGTTAGGCCCCATCCTGAATCAGTAATTTTGTTAAATTCTTGATTCTGTTAAGAATTCGGAGCTTGACTACATCCCAAACTGGATATGCAGCCATTTACTTCTCATGATGATAACGGTGCTGACATTCTTGCCACCTTAAATAATTTGTAGTTCTCTAACCATAGGTTTATGAACATTTTTCACATGCAAACTAGACTTAGCCCTCAAACCCCTAAGGCTTTAGACAACTGTGACTTGTTTCTCCATACATGTTAGAGTTTCTTCTTTTTTTCTTTTCTGAAGTACTGTAGAAAACAGTTTTGTGATTTCTACTTCAAAGTTCACCTTGTTAAAAGTCTGCATTGATCTCTTCAGAGAAAGAGCATGAGAAAACAAGCATACATAGAACAGAAAAGTCAATAAAAATCACTCCCTTAACTCTGCTTGGAGACATGCAAACTGTTTTTCACATACTTGTGAGAACATTTAACCTTTTGTTCTTTCAGACATTGTCATCATAGCAAAATATTTTTGACTTTCATAAAATCTCTCAGGTGAGTGAAACATAGCCACATCCTGCAGCAAGGAGAACAGTACCATTCCTCTCCTACAGCTCTAGAACAGTTAATTACCGCCTCTAGTTTCTTCGCAGAGCTGATGAATGCAGTTCTGCACGGATCTGTCTCTTCTGGGATGGGACAGGAGGATGGAGCAGGGAACTCCATTAAATGCTCCTTCTTAAGAATTTCTGTTTGCCTGAAAACCCTTGGATCCCCACTGATTGAAACTTTTGCACAGATTTTCAAAGCCTGGAGGAGAATAAAGAAGAAAAAGCCTTAATTACTAGCTTTGCAAAATGACAGGGGTCTTTAATTTTAATCGATTTGCATAATTTAGGCTTAACTTTGTATTTCAAAATGCTTTCCAGAAATATGTTATATATTTAAGTAGGAATAGGAATTGTGAGGAAGGCTAAGAAGAAGAGAGGTTTAAAGCTGTGCAGCCAGTGAGGGAGAAGCCTGACTACTGTGCAAACACTGGCCAGCAGCATGAGTTAATGTACACAGTGATCCTGATAACATGGCAATAATTTTCATATCAAGATGTAATCTGTTATTTAATGTTTTACTGAAGGCAGTTTGTTCTACTTAACTATCAAAAGCTCAGAGCTGAGGTGAAGTTATCCACAGTGGTTTGAATGGGAAGTTCTCTCCCTGTAGCATACAGCTATCAGAGTTTCGGTTTTGATTTACATTAGCTGTACTTTCCTCATCTTTCTCCAGCTTTGGCATTTTGTTATACAGTGCCATATTCCCCTCCTGGACACTTGATTTTCATCAGGACTGGCATGTTTGTGTGCTTCTTCAAGCAAGATCCCAGGATACTGGGATATTGCACGACCAAACCTTATATCAGCTCCCCACTGGTCATCCCACAGTTCATCTGGGAGATACATAGAGATTTTCCAACCACTGTCACAGACTTGCAATTAACAGAATCTTTCTTATTGTCCTCTGTTTTTTTACTTTCTTCTCCCAGAAGTAAAAATGTACCCCTAGCACATGTGGATTACTAACTCTCCAATCTCCAATAGGGTTTTTTTATTAGGTGGCTTTAACATTAACTAGAGAAGCTATTACATATTGACTTTAGTCAAGTGGCAGTGATTTTAATTAACCTTCATCCCATGTTAGACTAGGTTAAGAGGTCAGAGAGAGGAAATTCAGCTCATTCTCACCTTGTTCTTGTGTGTCACATTTATTACAGTAGCAAGCAGGATGTGTAGTGAAGAACAAGTCCTCTGACAAGCAGATACATTCCCTGCTCAGGACAAAGTGAACTGGATCTCTTTGCAAAACACTATCAGTGGATGCAATTGTAGAAATACATGTTTATTCTGTTTCCTAGAGTTTTTAATGTCTAGGATTAAAAAAGCAGGTGGAGCTCCGCGCCTGTAATTAACTCGTTTAAACTGGCAACTTTATGGCCGCTAAACAGAACTCCGCCCCTTAATCAATTCTCTGAGAAGCAGTTGTTTACAGGTAAGCAGGATAGTCTGGGATATGGATGCTGGGTTTCACTGTTCACTCTATCACAAATTTCCTTGTGCATAACTGGTCAAATCACTGAGACTTTGTGTGTCTTAGATCAGTGGAACAAGGATAAATAAGAGTTCCTAATTTCTGGGATGGGTAGTGACAAAAAAATCTGGGATTTCTTGAGGTACACAGGCATACCTAGTGTGCACTTCTCTCAAAGCACTTAAACTAGGGTTTGAGGGTTTTTTAAAACAATTTATGAGCATTTCCAGATTTTCCTCTTCTGCTGACAGTAATAGCAAAGATACAAGTTACTAAATGCACTAGCATCCTCCCCTTCATCCTTTGGGTTCCTTCCTGTCAGTTCATGACTGATGTGTATGCGAAGATTCAGAGCTTTTTAAGCGTGGCAGGAGGAATAGTCACTTCTGTTACTTGTGCAACCCAAAAAGCTTTCATGGAAAAAAAATAATTGAGCTGTCTACTCAACTTTCACTAAAGCTCTCACCTCTGCAGGAGCAACAGTGCCTCTAAGACCAAGCAGTTAGAGAATACTTGAGGGTCACCTTAGGTGACCTGTGTAGCCTTTCACCGTTGCAGAAATCCAGGTCTCTGTCAGAGCTGCTATGCCTCTTTGACATCAAGCTTCCTGAAATCCCAAATAGCCAAAATCCTCACGTTTTGTCCAAAGCAAAGGAAGAGGATTTGGCTGGGAGCATTCAGCTACACAGCTATCACATAGCAAGCACATTTGGCTCTGTTATTCCTCTTTAGTTAATCTTTTTATTTCCTGGGTTGACAAGCAATGATGTCCTTTTGGAAAAGACAACCATTTCTTGAGTCTTTTCTATCTCCAGAGGTCAAAAATTATCTGCTAAATTCAATTTCATTGACTTTCTTGACTTACTTGCAAGAAACAATATTATGTGGATTCCCCTGATCAGCTAGCCATATCTCCAGGAAATTTCAATTATATATCATACCTCATATATGTGTTCTTATTTTGCCCTTAGAAATCAGTTAGTCTTGCTTTCTCTAGGTGCTTTCCAAAGACAAAATTTTGGCTGATAAACCATAAATGTAATGACAAGTAGTTAGCATTCCTTTTCCTCGACAAACAAAACAAGACAGAACAGAGGAAAACATCTGTCCCATGGTGGACAAATAATAAGATAAAGTTTTTATTTTTCAATTGAAGTTCCTTTTCTGTGCTTGAAATATTACCCAAAGTAAACCTCATTTCATTTTCACTGCCACCTGCTACTCCCCACCATGAACAAATAGTTTCATGTTAAAAATTCTGACTGTGTCTAGAGAAGATAAATGTCATCAGATTATAAGACTGAGGGCCTGATTTGATAATGAGATTTCCCCGTTCCACATAAAAATATTAAATAACTAAAAATATTTTTGAAGTTATTTCTACTCTAAAAAAAAAATAAAAGCATTCATTTTCTCTGTGCTAGACTAACTGCCAAAACTAAAATAAAACATACACTTTTCATTTAGCTGTAAGAAGTGATGAACAACCAAAGAGTTTGGAGATGGCTGACCTCCTTCCTTTGCCTATCAGAGGTCTTCAGCTGTTGTTGAATCAGTAAAATTCCAGCAGGCTGACCCAGATCTTTGTGTACAGCAATATCAAGTATTTCTGGGACACTGCAATTCCCAAAGTTCTCCCAACTGAAACAGCAGCTTAAAATTTTGTGACACAGGACACACCTGATTTAGCAAAATATCTAGTCCTGTTCTCTCTCTTTTAGGCATATGACTAATCAAAATGAATCAGTGTGATTATAACTATATTTAAAATTCAATATGTATTTAACTGAATTAGTTAATTACTGACTGAACCAGGACATGAGCAAAAAATGCATCTGGATTTTTTTTTATTGTCTTGGTTTAAAAAAAAATGGAGGAATCAGAATGAAAGGGCTGGCTGGCTTAGCTCTTGAAATCTACAAGAACTCACTCTGGAATACAACACAGTTCATGCATGAAGTGTCTGGGAAAGATAAGAAACAGTAAATCAAGAAAAAGAATCGTCAAAATATATTTCTGAAGCACTGCATTTTCTTTCTCTCACCGTTATTTTTCAGCATTTTTAAAATTCATGTTTAATTACAGAAAGAAGAAGTCTTCTTTATCTATGATTTTATCTTCATAAAAAAGGGATTTCTGAAGCTGGATTGCTGCTGCTATTTAATATCTCAAATCATAGTGTAAATCCACTTATGACATATTTGTTGATTACCTCATCAAAAAGTAACTAAAAGAAAAGCAATAAACAGCTCTCTGAATGCAAGAAACGTAACAGCTCAATAGGAATATAATATATTTCAAGAATAAAATCAACATATATTGTTCTTTAACTCACTTTCATGCTAATAATCAAGTGATTCTTCTAAAAAACCAAAGCCCTTCTTTGTCCTTAAATTCACAACATTTCTCTGACGTAGTAGACAGAAAGCAAAGGACAAGTGCTAGTAATCACTTGTGAGAAAAACAGTATGTCACATTTAATACTTTCATGTGTATTTCATGCACATTTCCACGTGCATTTCTAAATCATATCTCATCAACTGCCTTGTAGAACACCTCTAGTCTATGTATCTCCAGTTCAGCTGTCAGGATGCTATAGAACAGTGAGTAGAAAGCTCTGCTAAAGGACACCTTCTGCAAAGAGCAAACTCCTCTCCTTTCATCCACAACATCAGTCATTCCACCCTAGAAGGCACAAATGTGAGCCTGGTAAATCCATACTGGCTTCTTCAAATTGCCTTCTGGTACTTTATGTGCCCAGAAAGAGCTTCCATCAGGATATGGTCAACAGCTTTTTGGAGACCAGCTGATTAGCCTGTAATCCAGACTGTACTTTTTATGTTTCTTAGAAGATGGGCAGGATCTCAGCTATGCACTTTAGAAGATTTCCAAACTCACACGCTGGTACCCTACAAAGTTACCTGGGTTTTCTTCTCAGTAAAACAAAATACTTTATGTTTTTATATTGAAGGTAGCCTTTACAATATCTATTTCTTTGTATCATTAGTCCTCTTATAGAAACAACCATAACTCTGCTAGATTTCCCAAGAAACAAGAGCAGTTTCTTGCATAGGCTTATTATTGTTAAGAGCTAGGTATAAACAAGAAGCAGTTGAAAATGAGCCAGTACAGTGCAGAAAGCCTGGTACTTCTCTGAAACACAGGACTGTGAATTGGGAAAGAGTGCAGCTCACATGTTTTATGGACAGGATATTCTATAGGCGTGACATTCATTGGTGTGTGCCACACAGTTCATACACATTGCAGATATGAAATTACAGAAGGAAACACGTTAGGAAAATCTAGTTTGGACATCTAAAATATTGTCATCCAGCACTGTGGAATCTCTATCATCTATGGGATTTTAATAGAAAACTGTCAGTCAAATGCCTCTTGGGAATGGTGAGTACATTCAGGTAAGGTACAACAGGCACTAAATGAAAGTTCATAATAAAAGACCTATTGCGTTCCCCTTCAGTGAAATATTTCTTATCATCTGAACTAAGTCACGAGATTCAGCAGAAAAGGGAATGAAATTAAAGTTATGACATCAGATTTCCAAGAAATTACCTACTTCCAGTTCAGTTAGCTCAGCAATTCCCAATTTAGTGTTGATAAATGATGTGTTTCAGGTAAGTTGTAAAACCTAGATCTTAAACTCATGAAGTTAGGAGTTTCCCCAGAGAAGTGTTTCTATTCTCCAAAAGCTTGAATCAACTATTTCCCCTACTGAGTCTCAGTTTCTGTCACTCACAGTTTACTTGTCGTATGCAGCTACATTTGGACACTCAGTTCTCCCTCCTTTTCAGTCACAGACTGTGGGCTCTCTTAAACAGCTCCTGCCTTTCTAAGAATGACAAATAATTGCCCAATTTACTCGATTTTAGAGGGGATGAAGGGATTCTTGTGTACTGCTGGAAGAGGTCTTTGGGTTGAAAGGAGCTTTGAGAAGACAAGGCAATGTTATTCTACAAACTGAGGGGACAAAGGATGACAGTGTTAGCAGACAAAGGAGTAAATGGCTCCAAAATCTGATATATTTTATGTTCATCCTGCACCAAGACTGTACTCGAGGCATACATCCAGGCATACCAGCATTACAGCAAAAGGTGTTAACTCAGAGTTTTCTGGACGTTACAAAACTTCAATTAGGTTTCAGAACAAGCTGTTTTATTTATATACTGAACTTCAGCATAGACCAGTCATTGTGCATAAGTGATATCAGAGGTGAGGTTTTGCAACAGTGAAGTGCATTTCTGAATCTCTTTGGGTTTTAATGCTCATTGACTTGGACAGGTAATCAATTGCTGCATCTCCAAAGGCCCATAGATATTGACTTCGGTCTCCAAAAGACTTTATAAAGAGTCATTTGTGGGGGATACTTTCACTTCAAATTGAATTGTGGACCATTAAATCTCTCTAGTAAAATACTGGAACAAACACTAGATGTCAATGCTCCTTCTGCATTTTTAAATAGAACACAAATGCTCCTGGCTGAATATGAGGTTCCTAGAAGGATCTCAGCTTGTTCTTTTTCTCTGGCAGATTCTTTAAATCGTTATGGATTTTATTTCCCTTACAGACAAAATGCATTACTTCTACAGTTCTCACTCTGCTTCCCCCATAAGACAATAACAATACCTCCTTAGCATTAGGCATGAATCAGCTGTGCAAAGTCTGGAGAGAAGGGAAGAGGAAAAATGATACAGCAATAAATTAACTTGATGCTTATCTCTTGGTTTCTTGCCTACACATCTGATAAAAGACCAAGGGATGAAAAAGATGGGAAAGATTTATTTTACCCAGTGTCTTTTTGTTACATATTACCTACTTTGTACAGCAGATTAGATTTTTTTTCATACTCTGTTGAAAAATGAATGATAATAACAGAATCAGCAGAATTAATAAACATGAACATCTCAGCTTGCTTGGTAGTAACAGACACATTGGAATTCCTGCCCTTTACACTCAATTGCAGTCATAGAATCAATTAGGTTGGAAAAGACCTTTGAGATCGAGTCCAATTTTTGACTGATCACCACCTTGTCAACTAGAACAGGGCACTACGTGCCACATCCAGTCTTTTCTTAAACACCTGCAGGGACAGTCACTCCACCACCTCCCTGGGCAGCCAGTTCCAATGTTTAACCATCCTTTCTATGAAGAAATTCTGCCTGATGTCCAACCCGAAACTCTGCTGACACAGCCTGAGGCTGTATCCTCTTGACCTATCAACTGGTTGTGTGTGCAAAGAGGCCGTCCCCACCTGACCCCCACCTCCTTCCAGGTAGACATAAATAACGAAGACCCTCCTCTTCTCCTCTCTCTTCTCCAGGCTAAATAACCCCAACTCCTTTGCCTGCTCCTCAAAGGACTTGCTTTTGCCAGATCATTTCTGTGAACTGGCAGTCTTCAATATGTCTAACAAGCCAATAGAAAGGATACTAAGTAGCAGGCATAAATAGATTTTTTTTTTTAAGAAGTAGTGTTTACAAAGAAGAATGTAGTAATTCAGAAATGTAGGCTCTAATAAACTTTTTTGACTCATTAATAGTTTTTAGGATGTTGTACATGAACAAGATTAGGTATGAAAACATGTACAACATGAACACTATGTAAATATTTTAGCTAAGCACATCAGCTATGCTCTTGTATGTATCTATTTACTGTGACATATTTATCATGTCCAAGACTGACCCATCTGATAGACCATCCAAACCCAATATTTTTGCTTCAATAAAACACTTATGTGCCTCAAAATCCTGTGTTGCTCCAGTTTAGGCCTGCAATCAGCATCTTGCACATGTCCTCAGCCCTCCACCACATGACACTGCCCTTCAGCTTCCACGCTGAGCCAGCCCTGCAGCAAGCCAGTATTTGCAAGAGGTAGGATATGAGCATCTGCACCATGGGCAGGCAGAGATGAGGAAGACAGGTGTGTTTATACCAGGTATTAGTATCTTGCACTAGATCCAGGATCTGCCTCTGCCCATGAAAGCCTTAAAATTGGCCTCAGAATACACAGATTGTGTATTGGCCACAGAATTGGCCCCACTCCAAAATTAGCAAGGAATTACTTGTACCCTAGGCAGGTGCTAATGCAATGGAAGGGTCAAGGAAAGGTGCATTGGAGATAATGAGTTTCAAAAAGGGCACTGAGATATTCAAGCACTGTAATGTACAAAAAAAGTTATAATCAGGAATAAAACTCCTTTGTCATACTGAAGTTATAGTGGCTTCAAACTGAGGAGCTGTTATGAAGGGGAGTCCCACTTTAGCAGAGAGACTAAAAAAATTGTAGATAGATCAAAAGGCAGATAGAGAGGCAGGCAGGCGCACACACAGAAAGATAGTCAGACCATTAGTCCAAATACTTAGAGCTCACTTACATTCCACAGAACCTAATCCACATATATTTCCAAAGAAATCAATGTACAAAGAATGCTCTTATATGATCAGCATGCATCCCTAGAAGTACCGGGTGAGGAGCCACCTCTGCCTGCAATCCCCATCCAAGACTGGACTTCAGTCTCTGGATCCTTCATCAGCAGTAAGGTCCATGGCTGCAGACTGGGAAGGGTGCACACAATGCCTCCTATTTCATTTCTGAGAAGGAACACACCCTCCCAAAACAGACCTCAATCCTCCATGAAGAAAAGCTTTGTGTGCTCATCCACATCTCCCTCTCCTCTGCTAACCTCTCCTCTGAGACTGCTCTGGCCACCTTGGCCTTGGGAGGTTACATGGTTTCTATAAGGGGCTGGAGATAGAGCATACATCAGACCTGTGGCCTTCATCAGCTGCATAAACTCCAGCAAATAAAAGACCTTTAGCTGGGAATGCTGCAGAGCCTATAGTTCCTTTTAATCTATAAATAAGATTTGCAATACTGTGCTGAGAGCAGACAATGAAAATGCCCTCATTTTACATATTAAACTACCCTCAAAAAAATACTTCCGAGGAGATTTATATGCACTGAATAATATAAGTATTCCTCTCAACAAACAGCATAGCAAGTGTTTAAACCTACCAGCCTTTTTATTACCATGTTATTTATTTCTCTGCTGTTTTTAACTGATAGTATTTGGTT
Organism: Callaeas wilsoni; assembly: GCA_013398955.1. Taxonomy (NCBI): domain Eukaryota; kingdom Metazoa; phylum Chordata; class Aves; order Passeriformes; family Callaeidae; genus Callaeas; species Callaeas wilsoni. The sequence continues at coordinate 844,323 of VWPU01016066.1, forward strand.
TTATTTTGTACACACCTCCCTAACCCTATTTCACCGGTGGATTTGTCTTGTGTATTTATGGTGGTTTTGATTAACCCCTCTGTAATCTAATTTATCTGTATGGTCAAAGGGGATTTGTGATCTCACTGCCCGAAATAATGTCTTGTTCTTCCTGTCTCTGCATCTTGTTTTGTACCCTGCTTATTTCTGCTTGTACTTTTCACCTGTTCCTTCCAAGTCCACAGGACCTTCTGTTTTCTCCAGCTAGCCCCTTAAATTTCTTCACAATTCTGACACCAAAGATTTGCCAAAAATTTTCCCACACAGATCTCTGCCACCTCAGGTTTGCAAACTCTTCCCAGGAGTGGGAGAACTGAAGCAATCGAAAGCACGGGTGTGGGAAGGAAGGCTCATGTTTCAGTTTCCCTCACTGTACCAGCAAGAAACAAAATGATTTGCTGCCACACAGTGATAGGAAAATACAGTCTGGATACAAGAAATAGCAGCAAGCAGAGTAATTTTGAAATGTACCTTTACCCAGGCAACATCAAAGTGTTTACTGCCCCATATTTCTGCTTCCTTCCACACCCTCAGAGCTGCTCACTTATACACATCTGTCTATTCATTAACATCTAATTAAGCTGTACATCTGCTGCAGCTTTACATCAGCATTGCATTCCCCCACATTTAAACTGCCTGAAGCTTTCCATCTTTTTTTTTTTTTTTTTATATTTGTTTCCGGTGCAGTAAGAGCTAAAAAAGCTTTTTCATGCCGATTGACAAACAGAAAGAAAATAAACTCTGGGTTTTGAAAAGGATGAAAGCGCAAAATATGCTTCTCATCCAAAACCAATCTCTCCTCAGGGATGTGCCCTAGAAAGGCAGAGACGTTTCTTTTAATTATAGGAACAATGAAAAAAGAAGAGTATCATAGCTGTAGACACCACAGTCAAGGCAGAAATTGGGTAAAAGTAGTTCTGGCTTTTTCTGCCATGAGAAGCAGTTGCACCTTATCACTTTACCTCACTTATTCTGCAGCTCGTTTCCAGCCCATTTCTACATTCACAAAAGCTAAGGCAATGCCAGAGATTAGTGGCCAAACCTAAGGTGTTTTCCTGCCTAGATTTCATACTACCCCTCCGGGAGCATTACTTAGGTATCTCATATACAATGATATTCCAGAAAGCAACGTTAGCTGGGAACACCCCTTGCCTCCTTTGTTGTGCTGGTTCTGACAGGTCTGAGAAATGGAGATGAAGCAAGCAGTTCCAATGCCTGCTGGCACAGATAGGCTTGCCCAGTCTCTCTTTTCTGATCATGGACAGATTTCTACTCTGAATTACAAAAGAGAAACCTCAGGGAATGTTCCTGGCTATTTTCCACTCATCCCTAAATACACTAGCGCTTGGATGCTGTACTTCTTCCTTTCTTACCAACATTTTCAATGCACACAATTTCAGAAAGATGTTAAAAACTTAAACCCCAAACCAAGAGAAAAATACATTAGCCAGAGAGGTTTATGACAAAGCAGCATGCAGCACTGAGCCATTACTTTTATCAGAAGTAACTGTATTTTCTTATCCATAAAAAAAATATCCCACTGTGGCATTTCAGCACAGAAATACCCACCATAAAGACAGAATTCCTTCAGCAAAGCAAGGCTGCCTGCTTCACTGCTGACAAGAAAACACTTCCATGATGTCCATAGTTCTCAGAAAATATTGCATGCACGGAAAAAACTGTTTGGATTGTGGCTGTCATCACTCGGGTTCTTTGACTTGTTGATGCTCCAGAAAGACTTGATGTGTAAGTGCTTTGCCAACAGATCTCCATGTCAAGTGTTTAGAGACATGATCACATCTATAATTTTCTGAGACTCAATTAAAATTCCCTGCAGTAACACAGACAGTAGTGCATTATGTACACGTGTCAAAATGATTTGAAGACTTCAATACCAATAGCATGTGTAAACTACAAGTGAAAGTCCCATGGACATATTTTAAGGATGGAGGTGTTTTTCCTCTCCTCCTTTACACGGTAGGCCAAAAATCTCATGTAAATCACTTCTTGGGAGTTTTATCTTGTTTTGAGCATTTAGGTATCTTTTATAAAGACATTGAGGCTTGATTTAGAAGCTGCCAGTGAGACAACTCATAATAACTGGAGGAAAGTTGTTCCACTGATTAATTGCTCTCTTTTAATTTACCTAAGTCTAGCTTCCAGATCCTGAATCTCATGGATTCATCTTTCTGACAGAAACACCACCTACAATAAGCCATCTCTTCCCACGATCACCTCTTACTTTTCTCTTTGATGCACTAAACAGATAAAATTTTCTCTGTTTTTCCCTAGAATAATGTATTTTTCTATTACTCTTTTCTCAATCCTTTTCAATCCTTCATAATTTTTTTTGAAGGATGACTATTAGAACTCAAAACAAGAGCGTATCATTAGTGCCAGAGGTTTGTGACTCATAACAGCAGTTATAACTCTCACTTAAGCAATTGAAAGAGCTAGGAAGAAACATGCTAGTCCTTCTCCATGCCATGACAACTGAAAAAGTAGTACTTCCTTGTTCATATGCAATATTTCCCAGTCAGTTCTTCAGAAACTGTATTGAGCCTTAGCTACATCAGACTGCCCACTCACGTTCACCACTCTGGTGTTGTTTTGCTGCTCTGGTGCTCTTCAGTTATTAATTCCAAGGATGAAGCTCCAGTTTCCTAAGACTGACACACTTTCTGCATACCTGGCAATGCAGCCGTGTAGGATAAGGACAAAACCACATTTGTGTTGAAGTATGTGCTTGTTTACTCCTGCAAATGATCCAGAGCGGCCTCTATTTCCCACATGCAATTTATCATTGTTATTCATTTACTAATTCTGTGTTATCAGAAATACAAATGTGGTATTTACAAGTGCAATCCTCCTAGATTAGACCTAGTCAGGAATAAACAATGGCAGCACCTGCCTAGAAATAAATTTTTAGGGCCGTGATTTGAACTTTAAATTTATTCTCAGTCCCTATCCTGTTTCTATGGGCTCTCCTCATTTTGTTTAGTGGTAATTTTCTCATTAGAACACTGTGTCAATATATTACCTGTCTCAAAAATGCCTTGGATATATTATATCATAGAGAAATATTCACTGAATACATCCGAGATCTCAAAAACTGCACTCTCTGCTTGACAGAATCTATCTTCCATAAAAGCATGCTTATGGCATTAATTATATAGCCATTTCCTTCTACTCTCCCATTTGTGCCTTTCCTTGATTTTGCCGTGAGTACACACTCCATGGTTTCTCTGGCAAATTTGCTGAATCCTTTAAATGATTAGAATTAGAATATATATAATTATATACTGGAACATTCCCATTTTTTCCTAGATTTGTTTAAAAAAATAATCCATGTCTAAGGGAATTCTTTACCCAATCTTTTTTTTTTTTCAAAGAACAGTACTCAACTGCTGATTTTTTACACTCTTTATGGATAACATTAAAATGTGGGGGATTTCATTATTACTCTAATCTCCAACATATTACTACCGCATTCTGGTTTTTTTGAGGCAGTATATATTTGTGAGTATAGGTGAACACCATAGCTTTCTGTGCATCCTGAGATTATGTTTTTCAGACTGTATCTGTACAGAGATGTAATATCTATTTTAGCAGAAACAAGGTGATTCTACTCCAAAGTTTACTTGAAGTTTGGAGCAAGAGACCATAACTCCTCACAGTGAAGAAAGAAAGCATTCATTGTAGTTCTTGGAGATGCTGAAACTTCATTTTACTTTCTTGTGCACTTATTTCCAGCTTTCCTAATGGTATTTTTTTTCAGACAAAGGAGGAAGTGCAAGAACATTTGAATACCATTAGAATTTTACTTAATATGGCAAAGTATGTTTTTTAATTGGTGGATCATATCTCATGGGAAAGCAGAAGCTGTTTAGAAAATCTATAACTTTATTATCGAAGAAAATAAACCCCTAATTTATTTTACTCGATCTCTTTGAACATGGATTTTAAAAAAAAGAAAGAAATAAAAAGGGACTTTAAGACTTTAAATCCCTTTTTCTCAGTTGTGAAACTGGGAAAAAGAGGAAAAATTCAAAAATATTTCTGAGTTTACTCAGAAATAACAATAATTGTGGGAAATAATAAGAGAATAGAACTAAACTTTCCTTGAAAACTTTTCATGAACCATATTTCTGTTTTTGATTGACTCCAGTTGTGTCATCCAGAGCAGGAGCAGGAACAATCACCCTGTGATATAATAGGACACAGTTTGAATGGTAAATCACTGGGATGAAACACTCAAATTAATATTAGCTACATGAGTGAAATGGGTTGAAACAAACTATTCATCAAACAATTTCAAATAATAAACTAATTAATGCAAATTGTGATGTGTTCATGGAGAAATAACATGCAAAAAGGGCAAATTTCACTGTCAAATGAATTGTTCTCAGGGAATAATTCATCTAGCTGCAGAAGACAGAAGAGGGTTGAATGCTAATGGGTACAAGGAGAATACAGCGTAGAAATAGAGCTAATTCATACACGGCAGTAAGTCTACAGATTGCTTGGGAAAAATGGAACTAGGTACTGCTGAGCCTCTTGAAAAATAGGATGTATCCTAGGTTTAAACCCATGTGTTCAATTTCACAAGATTAATATTTCAGACTGCAGGCTCTCCAATAAAGTGTCTTAAAATGAATCTGCAACATGTAATAGAATAGCTCTGCTCTCAACTTTAAAGGAAATGAGTTATTAATAATACATGGTTATGGAACTATTTGTTTCATTCTGTGAAATTTTGTAAAACCTCAATAAAATAAAACATTTTATTAGAATAATTGCATAAAACAAATCCTGCAGAGTCATGATACATTCATTTCAAATACAATCTGTACTCTTCAGACTTATTTATTTGACAGTGTTGTCACGCCTGCTTGTTGGACACTACAGCCCCAAAGAACCAGCTCCTGTTTCAGTATGCAGAGCTGTCAGGATCATTCTGAGTAAACTGGGCATTAAGCATCTCCTCAGGTTTTCCTGTTTCATTCTGGCAGAGCAGTAATAAAAGCTCAAATGTATACACGCAGAGACCTGTACACACAGCTCATTTTTTTTGGATCATATTGATTAATTTTGGAGAGGGGTTAGAGAGAGGGACCTGTGATGTCAGTTGTCATTGATTTCCAAGATAAATGAAGAACTGAGCAGCAAAATCCTTCTCAGCCGAAAGACAACACTTAAATACAGTGCAAGTAGTAAGCAAATGATTAGCTTTTCTGAAGAACCAGAACTGCTTTTAGATAACATTAATTTCAAGTAGATGAATGCAGATACTTTGTCCTTTCAAGGCAATTTTTTTTCTTTCAGCTTCAAGTCTTTGCTAGTTATAGCCTCAAAGGACATTACAGGATGCTTCACTGTTTACTACAAGCTTAAGTTGCTGTACTAAAAATATCTGATTTTGTTCTGCATTCTTGATCAAATCTATTCTAACAAGGTAATAGTTATGTGCACACTCTTCAGCTGTCAAATATATGTTAAATGGTGAAACATTTATTAAATGTGAGCGCTAATGCCAGGAGAACCAGTTACCGCTACATTTCTGAAAAAAAGAACAGAAAAAAGCTGTTCAACACCTGCATACAGTTTTGTACCAAACTGCTCTAATTAGCACATTTTGAGATATGATTAGAGCACTAGAGGAAGCTTTCCAAATGCCATTAATTATGGATGTGATCTTAAATTATTCACTTTGAATATTTTTTCTTGCTATGCCCTTTTATCTTCCAGTAACTTTGTGTTGCATGCTAGACTAGTCCCAATTAAACCTCAAATGAAAGTTTGTTACGTTAAAGAAAAGGTAAACTGAAAATTAATAAACTTTTTTTTCTAAGGTGTTTTTTTCTAAAAAGGGAGGATGTGGGTAACAGTCAATTTTTTCCTATTGAATGTTCATCATTCTCTATCTTAGTCTCTACCAATATTGGAAGAGTGATACTTATACAATCATTAAGCATGAAAATTTCCATCTTGCACTAAAGTAATATTATGGAATTCAACAAAATGTTTGTGCAATCATACATCTTTACTCCTTTTAAAGATTAACTGTATCAACTGAGTCATCTCAGACTCTGGTGTATCACAAGTAGTATCACATCTAGAGTCTAATAGCTGGGGAACAAATACTATATGTGATTTTGCTTCCAATAAATGGTGCCAAACCAGCTGCATTAGGAAGAGTTTGAAGAACCTGTTGGTCACATGCAACCAGACCTGTCAGGAATATATCTTTGCAAAGAAAGGAGAATAGAAATAGGAAGGAGAGAAAGAGAGGCAGGGAAGGACGGAGTCATAACATTAGAAAAACAGTGAGCAAAGCTGGGCAGAATATAACATTTTTGTAGAGATAAAGAAAGATAGTTCATATATATCTATTTAAAAATAAAGCTCACATTTACATATAATACATAGAGACATACTAAAAGGCTCCCACGTATGTCCTCTTGACTAGGCAGATTAGTCAAACAATCCTAGTGCATGCAATGACTAAACATTGCCCTGGATTTTACCTTTTTTCTGGGTTAAAGTTCCTCTTATAAAGCTTCCTCTGGGACCCATTAGAAGCTACTAGCACATACTTGTTTTTTTAAAGACACTGATAAAAATCCAGTGAAAAGGAATGACAATTCTCTTAAAAGCTGTTTAACACATGTGGCCGTGAAAAAGAGAGAAGACGTATTCCAAACTGGAGTGCTATCACTTCACACAATAGCCACATCCTTCTTATAGTTTAACAGATCTGAAGTCGGTTTCTGGATAGGAAACCCCAAAGGAAAACACATAGAGGAGCAATCATTCAGAAGTCTGTTCTCCTGAGGATTCAGTGACGTTTGGCTGGTGTTATGTGCAAGCTGTTGATCTTAAGGATAAGCGGGAATTACCCTTGCATTTGGCATCATTAAAGCTCTTCAGAGAGGCTGTTTCTGACATCCTCAATCAATACCTCATGTGGCTACTATGCTGCTGTACAGCAATGGCTCTGTGCAGCAAGCAAGATTCTTTCTGCTACCTGGAACTTGCTCAAAGTCACCACTGAGTGGGCAAATATCTACGAAAAAAGATAGCATTTCTAATCAACCTATCAGCAAAAGGAAAATCTCATGAAAAAAAGCAGGTGCTAAAAGAATGTTGTCCATATCACATAAACGCTCCTCTCGAGTTGCCCCAGAATGAGACATGAGCAGATGGAGTGTGGTGCCAATAGATGAGAGAGGCTGAACATCCTTATAATTGACAGGTGCTCCTGAAGGTCTAGAGTGGGCCATCTGAAAAAGCAATCTTTCATGTCCATTTCATTTCATATGGAGCGAGGATTTTTTTCAATTAATCATCAAAGAGATTTGCTGTAACCATAGATCCTGTGTAGCCCAGAGGAATTAGTAGTCATGTAAGAGTTTCCTGACTAGCTTAGGACAGCTTATCTGTCCCATACCCATCTTGCTCTTTCCTCCCCTCTGAACTTCCAGGAAAAGTCAGTGTGTCCAAAGTGAAAGATAAATAATGAAGAGCAGGGAAAAAAAGACTGAGGAAGAGAAAATACAATAAAATACCTTCCTTTCATCACAGGCAAGAGAAATCCTAGCAATCCATCATAAATAGAGTAAACACCAAAGAAAGTAAAAATAGATGGCTTAGGAAACCTTCAGCCAGGATGTTTCACATGTTCAGGCCAGACTACTGGTGATGAAAGGCGACAGTATTTTGAATTGGTCTGGAAATCAGATTTATAAAGCCTGGTATGGCTTCAGATTGTTTTCCCAGCAGAACATTTCCTGGTCACCTGTCCAGGTACCTCTCTTGGGGCCACCAGGGAGGCTATGGGAATGCCCTTTGCTTCACTGGTGCAAGGTCAACAAGAGCAAAAAAGGAACATACTACAAGCAGCGCTATAGTTTTCCTCCCCATTACTCATTTTTCATCTTTTAATGCCCTCTACACATTTCCAAAACACCTCCAGTGCCACGCGAAAACTTCTAGCTCATCAGACTGTTGCTAATTACTGACAACTAAAGCGAATATCGTAACAGATGCAGGTGTTCATAGCCAGTTACTACTGAAAAGCCAGACTGGCAAGCCCTAGGCTGAAGAATAAAAACTTCTAAATTCAAGAGGACAATTTTTTGTTGTTTTCGCAGTCCTACCCCACCCAGCCAGCCTTGAAGTTATCACCTCCAGTACACCAAATTGCTGTTGCAGATCCAGAAAGAGGAGAAATTGCATTTTATCTTAATTTGACTTATTGCGTCTCACTGAAATTTGTTTTCTGAAATTCCTTTAAGGCAAGACAAAATTCCTTAGGGAAATGCCATCATCACCATTGTTTCACAACTGTTTTTCTAATTATATAATAGGTGACATTTTCTTCCTCCCCCTCCCATGTGGAAGCAACTCTCAGGCACAGATGACAGAAACGCTGTTTTACTAGAAACATTTTTTTCACATGCTTACTTTCATCTCAGTTAAAAATTACCCTTCATATTTTCTACAAACATTAAAGAACTCCTGGTGAGTTTTTGTCTACTCAGATTTATTCTTGTCTATGTACTTCAGAACACGTTACAGTCATCATTTGCTTCTACTTGCAATTACAGGAAAGGAAATTGTGCACCTGATATGCAATAAAGCTATAGCAGCTGTAAAATACATTGGTCTTTCTGCCTCTTAATATAAGGACAAAGGAGTTTTCAACCTTTTATAAGAATGTTTTGCCAGCCACACTAATTGCCAGTAAATAAATTAAGCCTTATCTTGTCAATTATAAATGTGGTGACTATCTCTACATTTGCTACTATAGCATTCCACATGGTACATACTCTACTGAAGAATTTCTTCCCCTCCCAACAGTGAAAGTCATCCCAAACAGTTGTTTTTGTGACAAAGTCTGCCAGGCACACACAAAAGATTTTTGGTAGACCAAGTGTAATGGTCTGTGTTTGAACTGGACTAAGATAGCCAGGTTACTACTCTTGCAGGAAAAATCAAATTGTGATTTGCTAATCATCGAAACTGTGAAGTTTGGGGTTATATTTAATCTTGGACTGACCCACCCTTCAAAATGATCCAGTGTTCCCTCGTTCCTTCTTGCATCATAGAATTGGTGTTGGCTACCAGCAAGAGGAAACTAGAAAAGTTAAGACACACTGACAGCATGAAAATGGTGATAATTTTAAAATTGCAAAATCCAGCCTTTACTCCAAAGGAAGCCAGATATCAGTACAAAGCATCTAACATGCTTATACCTCAAAAAGCTAAAAATATGTGCTTGTTTCCCCTTCTATGCTGAATAGACACAAAGGCACTGATACAGCTATCACTGAAAATGATGATACTCTGTCCATTAATTCCATGAGTGTCAGTTGGATTCCTGCAGGTAGAGGTTAAAAAGTTGTGTCTTATTAATGCTAGGACTCATTCAGTCCTGAGCACATAAAGGGATATTAAAAGGTTCAACTGCAACTCTTGCTTAATTTTAGCCCCCACCACATCAACCAGAATGGTGAAAAAGCATTAATATAGAAGCTGGAATCAAGACTAACATCTTCAAAGATTGGTGATTCACTTAATGGCTGACCAGGACTACAAAAGCCTAGATACCTTAAGAAAAAACCCATTTGTTTCCCATGTGGTTTTGATGGCAGTGGTAAGTCTGCAACTTTAATGACAGATGGCAAAAGCCATCAGGTTTATTTCAGTATTGACAGAGACATGGATTCCAGCTAGTATTCCCAGAGGATTCTGAAGGACAAGGAGGTGTGCAATTAAAGCTAGCTACATCATGAAGTGCAGACAGTGAAAAAGCAAGACCTTGATATTAAGAACAGATCCTCTCCAGTTTTTTCCCCAGTAATTTTTTTTTTTTTGGCAACATCGTTTACATTGTCTTATAGACACCATTCTGCTCTAATTCAGTGAAAATTCCAATTACATTTCATTGGAATGCGCAGTTTGAGGCATGTTATGAAAACTCAGATAATAGCACAGTTCATATTAGCAGAGTTGCTGAATTTGTCATTTAACAGAACCTCTGAACTATGCTTTGTTCTGTATGTAATATTCTCTCTATTTCACTGATGGGAAATTGAAGAAAAGGATGAAATACATGGCTTTAGATAAAACTCTAGCACATTTTCTTGGCCATGCTTGGGTCATATAGCAGAGCTAAGAGTGGTGAAATGACTTTTACCACGATACAAAATATCAGTGGTAGAGCTGGAAGCTAGAGCACCACATTCCTACTCCTTTTCCTCTACCTACCTGCAAATCTCATTGTTCAGAAGGCAAGACTTCTGCAGTTTACACACTCTGGGGTTTTTTTTGTTCAGTTTGTGTGCAAAGCATATGCCCCTGGCAACAATGTGATAAGAACTCCATTTTCACTTCCCATGCTTTCTAGGCAATACAAAACATGTTGGAGTTTTTTAAATTCACAAGTTAGATTTGGTAATGGGGAGTTAGGGACAACCTTATTTTTCTGCCCCGCTTTAGAAAATTTATAGCTATCAGTATTTTACAACATGCACAGTGTATTAACTCAGCATGCACTTCCAAAGTATGTTCATCAAGTATTTGCACGCAATCTTCAGCAGAAAAATTCTCTTTTCAGGTTAAGTTTTTGGTGTCCAGCAGTGATAGCAAATTTGATACATTGCAAAGCCACCTCGAGTGACAGGATTCCACAAGAGCCTCTTGAGAGCCAAGGGGTTTGGAGGTTAAGCGCATCACTCACAGAAATCTGTATCAGTGAGAGTGTCATGAACACCCTTGCTGTCATTCATTTTCAATTTCACTGCAGTTTCTTCATGACATCAGTTGAAAAGACTTTAGGAATTGTTTCTTTCTGACCCAATCAGAATCAGGGAAGTACCTATATTCTGGTGACAGCCTTCTCTGGTAAAACTCTACATTGTCTACATTTCTTTAAAAATAGTAAACTGTCTCCTTACATGACATGTTCCTTTATTTGCTCATATATTCAAAAGCGAGCTGTACTAAACATGTCTGTCTTAAGATCTTCACACCTTTGAAAATACATCTGTTAAAATAAGCAGTCTTCAAAAATTCCTGGCAGATATCAGAAGAGATCGCTAGCCCCAGACTAGTGTAGATCTGGATAATTACATTGACTTCAAGAAGGTATGTTCATACACACCTGCTAAAGTTCCAATTTATAGAAAGCATTCATCTGTGTGCATCACAGATAAATCTTCATTAACATTAGAACTAAATGCTAACTTCATACAAAAACTGTTTTCTTAAATCCATGTTGAACGAAAGAGGTATATGTAGGGATTTTTACAGGTGTGGTACTTGATCTGAGGTATGGCATGATAGAAAAATATTACCAGGAAAAAAGGGTCAGCTGACCAAGGCAAACTTTTGCAATAAGTCTAAAGGCATCAGTACTGCCCTGTATCTCAAAGGTCTTTGCATAGGCACACAAGCCCTTGGCATAGACTCCAATGTCCTCTCACCACAATTTTTTCTAGCCCCATTCTAGAGCAGTTCAGCATTGCTGATGACAACAAGACAATGACACACAAGGAAAACATGAAAAATGTAGAACACAGAATGTTCTTGCAATGCACACTCAGCAAAAAAAGTCAGAATGAAGAATATGGCCCAAATGTCAAAGACAATGAATTTAGGGGAAATCTCTTGAAATAATCATCCAAGAAGAAAAAACAAGCACAATTTTTACGCTGGTGAATTATAGGCCTGAAAAGTTATGAAACTACTGGGATTTTTTGTATGATGCAAGCCCTCAACTGTTACTGGTACATTTAGAAATGTGTGTATCTGGTACAGGAACAGGCCCATTACACCAGCATCACAGTGTCTGGCTTCACAGACCACCTTTCCTTAATATTGCGTTTGCCAGCAAATATTTTATTTCCAATTAGTCTGTGATGTATTATACAGCACGACAGTTCTGGCAATATAACAATGACATGCTTTCTGTTAAAAAAAAGACATACATAAGGTTAAAAGAATTTTTGGCTCTCCATTACTGCCTGATGACAGCTGGAAGGTCCTAGAAAATCTTTGACAGTACTATATAGCCTGGAAATACTACCCACATGTTAGAGATTGACTGCCACTGCTGCCTTCAAGGAGTTTCTCCAAGGAAAGAACACTATTTCCCCCTTCGGGGTTTTATGTTTACTTTTACTGTTCAATTTCCACAAGGGATTACTTCTAATCTTAATCTTCCTTTTGTATTCAGCCCTCAGAACACGGTTCTTGATGTAGACAAGTGGTTTCTCATGTAATGCTAAAGGAAAGCATTGACATATCTGGGTAGACTATCCAAAACCTGGTCCAGGCTCCTCTCTAACCTTCTCTAATTGCCACATATGCCCTAGGGACTGCATTTTACAAATTGGGAAAAAAAAATAAAAACCACATAAAAATAAAACATTAAAAATAATAGTTTTTATTTTTGTCCTACCCAAGGGTGTTTTTAGATAGTTATTATACCAATGCTAAACTGAAATTTCCCCTCTAAAAGGAAATGTCTAGCTTTCTGTATTCCTAATCAGGGACCTGTCTTCATTTCAAGCAAGAAATGTTTGCAATCATTGCCTACTAATAAGTATATTAAGCTGCATGTCTGTTTGCATTATGATTTCTTTCAGCATTTCAGCCCAGTCAGCTACTGTATTATTAAGAAGGATCGTTACTTATAAAATACAATTTATGAATTCAGGGTTATCGCACAGATACAAGCAAGACTATCTATTTATTTTAATTAGTTTGTAATCAGATAAAGGAATCAAAATGTGATGAATCAAAGGAAAAGCCATCACAAAAATGATTCAGTGAATCACCTATGACAATAGGCAGTGACAATGAAGGAATACATTCCTTGTTCAAACAAGACTATGAGCATTAACCAGTCAAACAACATGAAAAATGCAAACCAGAAGGCAGGCAAGTGTCCTGCTTAACAGCTCCCAGAAAATTCAGAGCTGGAATGGGAACACATATTTCTGGTATCCAGCACCCTGTGCTGTACTCCCTGCCAGAACAGCCAGCCCTACACATTTAGCCACTGACATCAGCGACGGTCATATTTCAGGCAGGCCGTCTGTGGTGACACTAATTCAGCTTCTAAGGCTTGGGGTTTTATTCCAGTTTTTCAGCACTCTGAAAGGTGTGCTTTTCAAAACTAACTCCAAGGCAAGAAGCTCACAGGAAGAGGTGATTTCACCTCTAGGTACAAAAGGAGCTTTTTGTGCAGCAACTGACTTCAGTGCTGAAGATGCACTATTTTGTCATGCAACCTGACCTAAAAGCCAGAGGCTCACCATGACAGCACAGAGATCCACAAGCATTTTCTAAATTTGTTCTCTTTGTACCAATACTAGGATAAAATCTTTGGTCATCCTCCCCATCTATTTTGCCTTAAGATCCTCTCCTTAGACTTCATGTTAATTTACCCATTTTTTAGCTTGTGTTACAGGTTGCTGGTCTGTCTCTTCTACAAAGCCATAGCAAAATTTTAAAAAAATAATAATAACCTATTCCCTGGAATAGGTCACTTAGAAAATTATTTAGCATGAGCAGAGAACATATCCCAGCAGAAAAGGGCCTGGTCAACAGCCAGCTGAACATGAGCCAGCAGTGTGTCCAGGTGGCTGAGAGGGCTGATGGCATCCTGGCTTATATCCAAAATAGTGTGGCCAGCAGGACCAGGGGAATTATTGTTCCCCTGTACTCATGAGGCAGCATCTTGAGTGCTGTGTCCAGTTCTGGGCCTCTCACTGCAAGAAACTCCTAGAGGTGCTGGAGCGAGTCCAGAGAAGGGCAAGGGAGCTGGTGAAGAATCTGGAGCATAAATCCTATGAGGAGCAGTTGAGGGAGCTGGGGATGTTTACCCTGGAGAAATGGAGTCTCAGGGGTGACCTTATTGCTCTCTACAATTGCCTGAAAGGGAGGTGGGTGTAGCCAGGTGGGTCTCAGCCTCTTCCAGTCCCAGTCCAACCTCAGCCTTGTCCCAGGGAGGTCCTTGATGTGAGGGCTGGGGCTGCCCCCAGGCTGGGATGGTGAGATATCGTGGCTCCCAGTCTCAGGAAGCAGTGCTCTCGCTGAGTGGTCCTCTGAGACAACATGATCCAAACTGGGTTTCTTTCAGTGAATCCAATCTTTTCCACCTCCATATGAGCATAGTCAATGCATACATACATTCCTATGCAATGCTGTGTTATATTTTTGTCTCATCTGTATAATGCACTAAGTAATAAACTTTGGAAAGTGCCTAGAAGAACTTTTCTTTGTATAATTATTCAGCTATTTTCCCCACCACATTTTTAGCATGTGTGCTGTCTTCTTCCTCCAAGCTAAAAAAGAAAGAGTTTTAAAGCATGTGTCTGATCTGAAAGGATGTGGTTGAGAAGAAGAGAAGTAAGTTTATCACAAAGACGTTTGTGTTCAGATAGCCTAACAGGAACTCAGTATACTGCCATTGATTTCCAAGTGGTATAAACATGGTCTGCTCTCAGACTCTGCATCTTGAGGAATAATTGTTTACTAGTTCGCCATAATGTAAAAAATGTTTAAATAGTCACATTTTACTGGCAGCTGTAAGATTACAATTTACTTCTTTTAGTATTTTTTTTATTAAACCTTCTTTCAAAATACACCATTAGAAATATTTTGACTCTTTGAAAATTAATATCAAGCTTGCTGCTTAAATTCACTGTATTCCAAGCCAAAAATTGTTCATAATTGCATTTGCCTTGAGCAGAACACTGAGTAGAACATAAGAACACTTATGAAGTCCAGCTAATAGCACTACCAAAGAAAGACAAGAAAAGAGGAATTTCCCTGACTTGCCCACAGCAAAACTATTAACTGATGCCAGTGAAGTAGTAAGAGTGTTTTTAGTTCACACAATATACCTATTTGAGGTCTAATAATTAATCATTTATTGCAAAATCTTACGTTACAAGCCCACTGGCTCAGTGGACTCTTGGACTTGATCCAAGGCCCTTTAAAACACTGCAATTTTTCTTTGGAAGTAACTGTGTCTTTTGATACAACTGTGTTTTGTGTCCAGCCCTAGTCTGCGTCATTCCTGACACTTACTCTCAAAAACTAAATTATTGTTCTTTATACAAGCCAAACATCCTAGATAATGGGGAAAATAAGTGGTTGACTTCAACTCTTACATATCCATGTGCTTCCAAGTACTACTGATCAGTGCTAAAGCTTTCTTATCTTAACGCCTTTTCCTACAAGTCCAGACTCTTTTGCAGAATAATCCTTCAGCCCCATACGGATGTGTGCACTAAAACTTTCCACATGTTCAAGCAGGAGACATCTCCATCCTGCTTGTTTAAAAGAAGAAACCAGCACTGAAGATGCTGAATCTAATGTATATATTGCTGAACGCCTTCCTTTTATGCTTTCAGTCAAGAATATTTGAGTTTTGTCCTGGGTAACAAATATAAGCAGGTATTTTTGAACAACCATTAAATTTAGCAACACGTATCCTCCCTCTTCCTACTGTCTTAATTTAAACACTACTCATCCTTATCTATTTTTGAACTATCACCCAGGTCCTCTTCCCATAAAACTTGTGTGAAAGTTTTGAAGGAGTGAGTTTGAAAAGATGTCAATATATTTTGTCATTCTAAATTCCAGTAGGCAGCTTGAGAGCACAATCAAGGCACAAGAGCTCGGTAAGCTGCAAGCAGTCTTTCTTCTGTCCTTTTCTTATCTACAATGAAATAATATTCTACTGGAAACAGAGTTGACTTTCCAATCAGGCACATGTCAGGCTCAAGGGAAGCAATTAGAGGTAAAGCAGGCCACCTGGTATGACAGTAATTAGACTCTAGATCTGTTGTTATTAGGACCCAAAGTTGCACTGTGAAATTAGCTCAGAACTTTAATTAAACCTGTAGTAACAACTAACTTTTATTTCTTAATTATTCTCTTTTTTTGGAACCCAGCTGAACAGAGGGCTGAATGGCTCACTGAACTAGTGAAAAGTAGCATAGCTATTCCATCTCTATTACCAGTAGAGATCAGAACCACCTTAGCTGTTACGAATGGTTATTAGCACAAGTATCCCCCTGGCTTTTTGGCATCTACGGAGAATTAATTAAAAGGCTCAAACTGGTGTGAAGTTACCATTTCCTACTGTCAGTTTAGGCACCACGTAGGCAAGAAAAGGAGTCATGAGCTGTACCTACATTACTATTTGCAGTCGGGTTCAGGGCCTTTGGTGACTCTTCTCGGTGTACCCATTCACCATGCAGAGATCACATTGATAGAGGTTATTTGGTGCAAACGAGTGAGATTCTTCCACAAGAAATTGAATCAGAAGGTTAGGTTCTGACCTATACCAGAGGCACTCCGCATCTGATATGGACATAAACAGTGAATCAAAACATCTCCAAACCCTTGGCATAACAAGGATGTACAAGACTAATTTTAGTCAGAGCTGCACACCCTAAACTTTGCATTATATAAATGTAAGATCTTCAGCAGCAGATCCTTCAATCTACTACTAAACTGGCCCTTTTACATCAAATTTCTCAACATTATAATGAGAGACAATGGGTCACTGGGATTTTACAGCACATGAAATACAGGGAGGGAATGTTAACAAGTTATCTTCAATTTCATCTATCTGTGCATGGCACTTTGAAGATAATTGTATAAACAACTACCTAAACAAAGTCCCAATACACATACTCCTTTGTAATGAAAAGTTACAACCAACATATAATATACAAAGTTAGGGGACATGAGAGATATTACTATTTTAATAGCATTTGTTGTGCCTAGGTGCTTCATTCAGAGCTCTGAGCTTGGATACTGCCTATCAGGAGCCTCCTAAATGATCTAAAAAGTCTTTGTACACACTTGCCAGTAGTATTACTACTAGCAGTAAGTATTAATGCCCAGGCTTTTTATCCCACAATATCAAAATAAGACAAGAGAAACAGGATCCAGTGATCCCTACTGACAGATGAACGCCAATGAAGCCAAAAGTAGCTCTGTCAGTGCTGGACTTTTCACTCATAGTAACCAATAGCATCTGGCATAACAGCTCAAGAAAGGCAGATATTCTTGCAGAATACACTGCCATTGTATTCATCTACAGAGCTGTATGAGAAAATGCAAGGGAATGGACACTTGTGAGGCAGACATTTTTTCATTTGCAGGCAACCTCAGCTGTTGCACAACATAATTCCAGGATGTCTGTGTATTAAATGAAAAATTCTACTATTTATCACTATTAACTCATGCTTTATATTGAAGGCTATAATTTAGTAGTTATGAGCTTGGAAACAAAAGATAAAAAAATAATGGAAAACTTCTGGGGTGGGCAAGGGGATATTTTTTTTAAATTTTTACTCTACACAGGACGTTAATTGGGATGCTCTGTGTTTTAATCATTACTGTATAAAATTGATTAATAAGGCTCATCTGGTCCATTCCTGTTGCCAAAGCACAATTGTTTCCTGAAGTACATAACCACATACTCTACTTCAGTATCATAGGATTTTATCGCCATAATATTTCTATTTGAAATAGTTATAACATCCTTAGTTCAGGTTCTAAAGAGTGTTAATTAATCTAATTTTTGCTCTTCACTATTTATGCTTTTAATTACTCCTAATTTTCCTCCCTTTGGATAAGAGAAGTTGCATGATCTGATTTTCAACAAATAATGACAATACTGGTGTGTGCCTTTTATCTTTATACTTGAAATCGATACAATATTACTACAATAATGGCTAAATTTTTTTTGCATTTTGAATAGCACAAATAAATTTTTAGTTCATACAGTCCCTCTATTTATAGGAAAAGATTAAATGCACTGGTGCCAACAGAGGATTCTGTAAAACCTACAGCAAAACAAAATTCTAACCTTTTAATCAACAAAAGAACAACTAATAAAATTCTTTAATATTTTGGAAAGATAAATCAGTTTTCAGAAAAGCTGTGTATAGTAGACCAATAATCTGTAAAGTAGCCTAAAAATTTCTTTTAAGCCCACAGGCAAAGGTCGTCATTACATTTTTAATGACCATTGCCATCGTATTAGAATCATATATTTACAAGCAGTCACTATAAAAACCAAAAACACATTGGCAACTTCTGTGAAGTTCAAAGAACATTGAATGCACTCAGGCTTCCCTGATAAGCTTGTTCATACATACCTTTTACCCAGCTGTATCTTCGTTTGCCTACTTGGTCATGTATTTTGATGCATTCTTCCAGACAACTAGAATCTGCCTTTTACATGTATACTTCAAAAGAAAAAGAGTATTTTCTGACCTTATCATCAATCTCAACAAAAGCCCTGCAAGTTTTGCACGATGCCTGGACAAACACAACTATTTCTGAGAGACCAGTCCTGGAGGCAAGAGACAAGATTCTGCTCAAGTGAAAATCTGAAGTAGCATGGTGCATTGACAAAAAAAAAATTGTTCCAAGGTACTTCAAATTTCAGCTCCTGAACAAGCCAAAAAGAACATCCTGCATGACTATCCTGATGGAGATGGGGATAAAAAAAGCCACTTCCAAGGCAGCCAGGTCTCAGCTTCTCATAGATACTATTCAGGTCCCAGAAGCACATTCAGAAATTGGTTGGCAGGTAATGCAGTGCATAGAATTGACTTATAGTATGTTCCACATAGGACAGAAAACTGAGCAGAAGGTTACAGCTATTGCCTGCACCAGCTAATATTTTGCATGGTAGCTCTGTGAGCATCCTGCAGCATGAGTGCTGTGGAATAGCAGTATATTATTAAAGCAAAAATCCCTAATTGAATAAGTAAAGCACCTCACACATCTTGCCAAAATGTCCATTATCAGAGTCCACCTACACTGTTCTGTACCCCCCACAGAACAGCTCACATCTACACAAGGCCTGTGAAACAGTGGCTTCTAGCCAGCTTCTTTCTGCAAAAGAAATGCTATGAGGAGCACAGTTCTCCATGATAGAAATATATCATTTTCAGAGTTTGACAGTCTTCTCTGAAGCAGGTCTAATGAAATAAATGAAGAGGTGAAAAAAATCAATTTTTCAAAGCAAAAGGTTTTATATATGTACATGTATATACATATTCCCTAGCATCAGATGCCAGCTTAGTGTGAGGAAGAAACAAGACACTGAGGGACTGACATTAGCCAACTACATCTCTTTTTTCCTGGGCTGTCTAGCCCAAGTGGAAATTAGAATAGCTGAGGTTAAAAAATTCCTACAGTATATCTGAAATAATTGTTTTTTGGCCAAAGAGGGCTAAAAAAAGGGGATGACAATGACCAAATACTGTCTATTTCAACAACTGACTAGTTCATAAATATGAGTTATTTTTTACTTGATGTATAAACTCAAGAGTAACTAGAAACAAAATTGTAAAAAATTATCTGGTTTTTAATCTTTCAATCATTCTATTGCATTTTTAAATTCAGAGTAATATGGTATCTACAATTTTGACTGCATTTTAGAATTATCAAAAGTTAAAAGTAGTGAAGGTGAAATGACTTTTTAAACTCAGTCTCAAACAACTACGTTCAATCTTCCAGTTGTCAGCTAAACTTCAGATAATTAAGGTAGAACTTCAGCTTTTTTTTATTTCTTTGATGAGGACTACAGGCAAATTTTGAAATTAAACAATGTCATGACTACAGGGACGGTGGAATTTTGAGAGCTATTCTATGCTCTTCCTTGGTAACAGCAAACTCAGTCACCTGGTACACTGTTTAGAAGGCATGAATTTTCACCTCCCTGCCATTCTCCCTGTCATGACAAGGCAATTCCTCACTAGCCACAGAAGTAACAGTTAAATTATTATCAGATCTCTGCAAAGCTTATTTATGAATCTGGGTCATATCTCAGTCACACTGATGCAAAGCACACCATCTTTCTTCATTTTCATAATGCTACTGCAGATTTACACAGAGACAAGAAAGAGCTGGATTAGGCTGAGCATTTTCTGCAGAGGAATACCTGCCGGGGTCTCAGCACTGCCCTTACTGTGCATAGCAACAGTGCTCAGCATTGATGCAGCAGGGAGGCCAATATCTCAGCTCTTCACCAGTGCATTCCAGCTGGAAGTCCAGACCAATGAATGATGTATTAGACATATAAAAAGGATCTCAGTGCATCACAAAAAGGAGAGGGGCTTTTGATGGGGGTTTTTTGGTAAATTCTATTATTTATATGTTTTATATGGGATTGCTTGCTCAATGGCTTAATACAGCTGCTCTGCTACTGTCTGAAAATACGTCAAGCTGTCAGGAAGGCAGCTTCCTAATAGCCCTTAGAGCATCAATTTCAGAGTATATTATAAACACTACTAATCCCTTCAAAATCCCTCTAAGGTACACAAGTCAATATCATTATTATTATTATTATTACTCTTTCTTTTTTACAGTTGTTGAAATTGCAGTAGAGAAATATGATCAGACTTCATCAGCATTACAATGCAGAGGGTAGGTCCTCATGTGGCATAAAACTTGTTAATGCTGCTGAAATCAAAACAGGAATAAAACCATTAAATTTTGTGAGAGCCTACACTTACGAAATGAGAGCTCCTTAATTGTCATAGTGGGTAATTTTATTAGGAGATGGGGAGCTTACAGAGAGTAAATGAATTGCAAAGATTTAGCTCTTACCTACCTAACACCTATTAAATAACATTTCAAAATAAATAGCATTTAAATACTTTTCAAAAGAGACTGGTGTGATTGCCTTGGAGATGTTGCACAGAGTTGGCTGCAGCTGTGACACGCTGGGGACATATTCTGTGCTGTACACTCTTCCTTACAATGGAAAGCTGCATGAATGAGGCTCTAAACACACCAAAGGGTTTCAGGAAAACAGTTTCATTACCGTGAATATAAAGCAAATTAATCATTAAGGAAAGTCAACGGAAATCACCTATTGGTTGCTATCTTCTGGTCATTGGCAAGCTACATGCAAATCTTCTTTATCTACCATCATAGGTGTTTTTGCCCATCTAGTTGACAAAGGTGGGTACTGGTTCTCTCCTTGCAGCAAGAAGCAGTGCTGCAAGGGCCAGGGCAGAACCAAGTCCGTCAGGTTTGCACTTTCCTTCCGTTGCTACAAGGAACGATGTGAGTGAAGTAGAAGTAAACTGAGCACGAATCAATGGGCACGGAGCAGGAAAAGAGTGGTGGCCAGCGTGGGTTGATTGCTCCATTTTTCTAGGCTTCTACAAGGAATACAGGGGCAGTGAATTGGGAGCCACTCCTGTCTCTAAAAGTGTTTGAACAATGGAACTTGACTTCTCTTTTCCCTATATATCCACATAATAAGGAGTTCAGATTTTTCCCAAAATCCAAGCCACAATATAGGATTACAAGTTCATTTCAGGGAGATGTTCAGTCTTTGTGAATGCTCTCAAAAATCCTGCTTGAATACGCAGTAATATTTAACGTATTAACATCTGTAAATAACAAGTGACACAAGAGAGACCCTACATAAATAAATTTCTAAGCCTGTCACTGTATATAAGTCAGCTGCTTTACCTTATGCAACACTAAGTGGCAGAGTTTTAAAGCTGTCAGACCTAGTTAGTGGTGATGATATAAGGATGTATAAGGAGATAAATTACTCCCTGCTCTTTGCTGACCTGCTGCACTAACCGTCCGCTTTCAGATGAGAAGCGAGACCTACACCTGAAAACTCTCGTAGCCCTTGCAGGTTTGCAAAGACAGCCCGTGGAACCTGGGGGCACAAATGTCCCAAGATTGAAGCCAAGCCACACTCCTTTTGAGGAAGCCACTGCCACTCTTCCTGTAAGAACAATTTTTTTTGAGTGCTAGTCTCCAAGGCAAGGTTCAAAATCATATAATCTAGAAGCCAAAGCCTCTCTAACCCAACACTGACTCCTTGTTCTGTCAGGTGCCTTGGCCGAGAATTTTACAAAAAATAGGAAAGCTTTATTTACTCAAGTATTGCTTTCAAAACAAGAAGAGCTCAACTGTCTTGGAACAGACTTCATTAGAGAATTGGCAGAGGCAGCATAACCATGGGAATAAATTTATAGGTAGGATGAAGCTGTCTCTTTGAATCATAAATTGACTGCAAACAGAAAATCACAGTTCTCACACTCTACAGTGTCCAATGATTCTCGAAAGAACACCCATCCCCAAACATAGCCTGCCAAGTGTCAAATACATTATTAAGTAGAAGTAAAAACTAAAATAATTTCTCCCTAGATTCTCCTTGGGGAAGTGAAGCTTTGTACTGTCCTTAATACAAAGTGCTTTACAGGCACAGTGAAATCCGGTACCAATGCACTGCCTATCAGAATTGATATTTAAACACCTTTTCTACTGCAGTATTTTGGAGCAATAACAGCACTTTCAACTTCTATGGCAACTTTATCCAAGATTCTCTGAGTCGTTTAAAAGCAATAATTAATTAAAGCTCCATGAATTAAAGACACGGTGACAGCACTTTCAACGAGGTAAATCAGACAGGCTCCAGAGGTGTCATAGGGGGTTGTGCACAGGGCAACAGTGCTGCAGAGTGGATCCCTGTGGCATCCCTGTGTCAGTGCTCTGACACAGCACTGTCAGATACTTCACTCCTCCACCCTACATATGCTCTTAATGCTCAATAAATTCTCATTACAACAAAGACACCACAAAGTGGTTTTAGTCCTTATTGACAGTAAATGCACATTATTATCTCCAGGTGTTTTTGTTTTGTTTTAATATGTTGGGGGGTTTTGCCTTTTACTGAAATGATCTTCCTTATTGCTAAACAACCAAAGAAGTAGAGTTACCAGGGGCTGCCTACATTAGTCTCAAATGTCTTTTCAGCGCATTAAAGTGTTTTCAATTACCTCCTAATATACCTCTAGGGAGCCTAGGAGAATGGAAGGATTAGTAAAGTAATGAGTTTAAATTATTTAAGGGTTTGGGGGGTTTTTTCCCCCCTCTTATTATGTGATTTTGTTGGATTTAATCCTAGACCAGAGATATTTGACAGTGCAAGCCAGGTTATATCTAATGACTAATCTTGATCCCAAATCAAAAGGTTGTGAGAAAAGAATATAAAAAAGCAAATTGTTCTTCCATCTCCCAGATGATACAGTAAAAAGCGTAGGGAGGTCTACTTTATTTTGCACTGATTGAACCAATATTTCTGGTTTAGAAGTTTCTGAAACTGATGAGACTCATTAATGGTAGATGAATTTGTTAGGCAGGAACATCCATGAGGAAAAGAGGGCAAGTGATCCATTTTACTTTATTGCATCATGGTGTAATAAAATTCCAAAACTCAGCAAGCTGGATCCAATATCAGAGGGAGATGAACTGAAGTAGCTGATATTTGTACAGTTCTCTATGGCAGCCACTGTTATGGGTATTACCAGCCAAATATCTTAGCATCCCAAAGATATTAGATGTATTTTAGCCTCAATGTCATGATGAAGTAGACAATTTTTTTTTTTATTACATTCAGGAATTGGAGATACAAAAATTACACTCTAAAGTTCATACTGAAAGTTCAAGAAGACCAGGAATTCAACCAATATCTCCTGAGCCCTACTTATATCCCTGACAGGCCAAAACTCCACAAAAAGCAATAATGCCAAAACACCAAAAAAGCACCAAAATGAAAACCAGACCATGGTTCTAGAGGGAAGAAAACACATGCTTTCCAGAAGATATTTATCATGGCACAGTCTTACAATTTCAGTCTTAACCTTTTCTAGTCTGATATGTTACGCTGGTGGTCCTGCCTGTGCTGTAGGCCGTTTTCAGGTCTTTCCTTCTTCCTGCAGTTTTCTGTTCCACCTGGCTGTTGTCGAAGGCAAATCTAATCTAGCTGCCAAGTTAATTTTTCTGAACCTGAAAAATTAGGCTACATAACACTTCCATCATGGTGACTGTCAATATCTTCACCGTAATTAAGGCAATTTCCTTCACACTGGAGCTGCAACTTGGCTTCTATCCTATATGGTCCTGTGAATTAAACATGGATTTGTTGATGACAGTCCTAATGCCACAATTTTAGTTACTGTTTTAAAATAAGGATCTAGAGATTTTGCTTAGCTCCTACGTTTTGGAATGGTTACCTAATTAATGTGGATTATAAAGTGTAGCATATTCTCAGCAACAGAGAATATGACCAAACCTCACTATTCTTCAACTCTATGTACTGTCAGCATCACAGCTGGATCAGAATTTACAGACGTCCTCAATTCTAATGCGTCGCCTATGAAAAACACTGGGGATCATATGAAATCAGTGAAAAACATAAATGCGTGTGAAAGAGATTTCAAATAAAATCCCAAATGCCTTATATTGTGAAAGAATATTGAACACGTATTGAATAAAGCTGTTGGAACTACAGTATGTTTGAATTTTCTTTTTCCAGTGGTGTTTTTTTCCCTCACAGAAGTAGTCAAAATGTAAACTTTAGAAAATAAAAGGTTTCTGTTCTGTTTTCTCCTCCCTACACCTCCAGATCCAATACTGAATTTCTAGAAAAATGGACTCATGTCGGCTTCTTGAAGAGATCCACAGACTAGCATCAAGCAGAGAAACAGTCCTGAGTTTGGAATTCCTTGTGGTCAGGCAAACTTTTAATCACAAAGGAGTCTCTTTGACTGGTATTGACTATGTATAGATGTCTGTGTGCATATATATATATACACACATATATATGTATATATATATGTATAAAAATATGCACACACACGTCTATAAATATGTTTATTACCATGGGTTTTTCCCTGAGATTTTTTTAAATTTTGTTCCCATTTTTCCTTCTCCCTCCTCCAAAAAACCCTACTGGAAAAGTCTTGGTTTATTCCTACTGAAATTCTGAGGGCAGGCAAACACTGTTTTTTGTCCCTGCTCTTGTTGTGAACACCTGACTAATTTTTGGTCTTCTTCATCCATTACAAGATGTTATCTATCCTTGCTAATGGATATAATGACTGCTGTTAATCCAGAGACAGCATTTTTTCTCATTCATACTTTCATAAGGCTGAGTAATCATACATGAGTATGTGTAGAGATTCAATTTGAAACTAATATCTAAAATATGTCAGATACATGAGATGATTAGAACAGGATACAGAAAATTATCACAGAAATTAAAAGAGCAAAAAATGTATCAAAGCCACAGCTTCTATAAAAGTGATCCAAACATGAATAATCTTAAAATGGAGACATTTCCCAGTAGTTTACCACTAGAACCAGTTCGGAAATCGGAGATGGACAAGAGCTATTAGTCTCATACTGTATCCCAAAAACACGCTTTTCATTGCTTTCACTACTACTATGATCTCTCATGACAAACTCAACCTATAGAAGGTACCAATACCTTGTGATGTGTGGTCTATG
Source organism: Callaeas wilsoni (assembly GCA_013398955.1). NCBI lineage: Eukaryota > Metazoa > Chordata > Aves > Passeriformes > Callaeidae > Callaeas > Callaeas wilsoni. The sequence continues at coordinate 869,736 of VWPU01016066.1, forward strand.
AAGAGTGATCAGTGTGTTTTCAAGGAGACTACTTCCATACCCATACTCCTCTTCATTCTCCTCTTCAGTACCTTTAGTTAGCACACTTAGGGGAATCTCTACAGGTTGCCCAGCCTGGGCAGGACTGTAGATGGATACATCCTAGCTCTGCTAATTCTGTTACTAAAATCCTGTCTGCATTCACACACAACTCAGAAGTTAAAACATTGCCTGCCATAGCAGGATTCTACCTGCAAACTCCAAAGAAGCAGCAGCAGATGGTTTGCCTGGATGTTAAACACTTCCCCACATCCCCAGGACATTCTGCCTGCTAAGAGTTGCTACCCAGAGGTACAGGAACCCAGAGGTGTGGAAGAGATGTGCACATACAGCCCAAGTGCCCTCCTCCTGCTTTTTGTAAAATGTGTTAATGTGAATAGATTCAAAGTTTTAGCCTGAAGTAAATGAAATACATTATGTATAATGGCAAATTATGCAGATTTATACCAGATAATCAGTTGGTATGCTTTCCACTAAAGACAGCTAATGTCCAAATAGGATAGTTTGAACTTGAACAAATAAGTTCAGATTGTTCCCACTGGGCACATCACTTCAGACTCCTACAACACTACCTTGTGATTGTCTCCAAAAGTACTGTTTCCTATTATGTTCATATTTCAACCTGTTCTTTGAACTTTCAGGGACCCACCTACCTCCACCCTTCAACTCCTTTATTTTGGACACAAATACTAAAAATGGGTTCTAAACTGTGCCATAGAAAGCAAAATGCAGTGCAGAGAGAGCTTAGAACCCATTTCTGATGGGAGGAATTCTCTGGGCATTGCCACTTGGATAAACTAAGGTATTGATGACAGATTTTGGCAATGAGGAGCAGGAAGAAGAAAGTAGAATGATGATGCTACTATGCTTGATGAGAGGAAAAAAAAGGAAAAGACAACCATGGGCCCAAACAGTGCCTTCCCCAAAACAGCTGGAATTTGAGCCCAGGCTGCTATAGGAAAATTTCCTGTTTGTTCCAACACACCAAAGGGAGCAGCGGCTTTCTAAAGAATGATGAACAAATTCAGTGGGAACAACTGGCTTATTCAGCTTGGAGGAGACGGAGGGGACACCCCTTTGGGGTCTTTAACATCATCATGAGGAGAAACGGAGGGGCGGGTACTGACCTTTCCACTCTTGTGACCAGAGATCGGAATCGAGGAAATGGCATGAAGCTGAGCGAGAGTAGGTTTAAGTTGGATATTAGGAAAATCTTTTTCACACAGAGGATGGTTGGGCCATGGAACAGGCTCCCCAAGGAAATGATCACAGCATCAAGCCTGTCTGAGCTCCAGAAGCACTTGGACAATGGTCTCAGGCACATGGTGTGGCTCTTGGGGCTGTCCTGTGAAGGGCCAGGAGCTGGACTCGATGATCCGGATGGGTCCCTTGCAGCTCAGTATATTCTATGATCCTATGAATTGCACTCTTGAAACTAATCCACTGGATTCTGACCTTGAAAATTTCTACTGCCAGAGAGAGAACTTCTGTGTAAAGTTGAATAATTTTCAGTACCTGTCACTGCTTTTCCATCATTTGCTCTCTTTCTATGCAGGTTGTAACCACTGCAGGAACAAGAATTTTCTTACCGTGTTTACACTACACGGCAGTACTGTAGAGACCTTGTTTAGGCTGGTGCTTTGTGTTAGTGTAATCCTGTTTCCAGATATACAACACATGAATGCTCACATCATTCCCCAGGAAGAGCAGAGCCAAATGGCCACCATTAAAAACAACTGATGACTCTGTGAGCTTGCACAAGGCAGATTCCTCAGACAATGAGGTATTGCTTTCCCAACACTTAACAGAATCAAACTTGCAGACTTATGAGAAATCTATGCTCAACCTGGATGATCCAGGCCACAGGTATGGGAGAAACCCGTAATCTGAAGATCCCAGAGAGAAATGACATGGAGCCCTAGCTTATTTCCTGAGAAGAAATTGAAACCCCTTAATGGCAGCAAGCTCTTGACACTCTGGCCCTTAAATCCAGAAGAAGCAGCCTGGCAAAAACATCCAAGCTGGGCCTCCAGTGGCAGTCCCGCCAGCTGAGTTCAGAGGAGAAATGATTGTGGACACAGCAGCTGAAATAAGACTCTGAGATCTGACAACTTTATTGCCCTAAATTATCAGACACAGCTGAGCAGCAAACATGGCACAGACTGAAATGACACTGCAGCCTTTCTGCTTGTAGAGACAGTTTCCTGATGGTCTTATTCAGTAATCACAAAATATAAGAAATTGGGGACTCTTTTTCCTACTTCCTTTAAGAGTACCACTAAGCTTGTGCCTGTTTAAAGGGTATATTGATTTTTGTTGCTTGCGGAGGAACTGTAGCTTGTTAGGAATAGTAGGGGTTTTTTGGTTTGGATTTGAGGGGTTTTTGTTAGTTTGGGGGATTTTTGGGTTTGTTTGTTTGTTTGTTTTATTTGATGTTTTTTATGTATTTACTTTTTTTAATTTAATCCATCCTAGCACTGCAGGTGCCAGTACCAGTGCATTATCTGCTCTTTCCTTGACTCTAATGCTTACACAGGGAGTCCATAAAAAAAAATCCAGACTTATCAGGCAGGATTTCTGGCACACATACCATGTAGTGGTCTGTCAGTTGTACCCTGCCATTTCAGAGAGAGTTTCTAGATTATTTAGATGAACAGTCTGACCACATTGATTTTCAGGAGATAAACATGACATCAGCCTAATAACTCCCACCAAACCTTTTTTCACTCAGACTCAAATTGCTTGTAGGTCCCTCACTGGGGAGACACATTTTTGTCTGATCTTGCAATTTATCATAAAGAGAAGTATTGTAATTCATGAACAATCAGCCACTGTATTGCTCATAAATTTGTTATTTTAGGGTTTGCATTTGATCCTTGGTTATGAGACATAACCTCTGTAAGACTAACAGTGCTAACATCCTCTGCTGTACACTGTTAACCCTGCAGAGCGCTTACTGCAGGGTTCACCATGGCAACGGCCAAACAGCTACATTTTGACCCAGAATCTCAGGAAGGCACCCTTCTTGCCCCACATCAGTCCTGCCACAGACAGGAGATCAGGGAGGGATGAAAGGTCTTCAGGTGCTCAGACAGGCTCAGATAGCTGCTTCTCCAGACAGGTCTTTGGGATCTGATGAATATGCGGCACGGGTGAGGCAGGGTCATTGCAAAGACAAGTATGGGTAACGAGGTAGTGGTTTTAGGGATTGTTATTTCACTTTGCGAAGATCGGGGAACAAGATCACGTGCGTGAGTGCATTTGGCTGTAGCAGCCCTGCAGAGCCAGAAAAGACTGCACAACTCTCCATCAGAAAGGTTTTCTTAAAGCAGGCACTTCTAGTTATGGGGAAAACAGTCTTCTGTGGTTACTTGCCTAATACTCCTCAGTTTGCAGTCAACACAGGATTGCATCACTTTTCTGAGTGTCTGCCCATAACAATATGTTCTCTCTCACATTTTGTATGAATTTTAACCTCTTCTCACAATTAGAATGTGGGAAAATAGTTTTCCTTAAAACGAAGTTTAGAATTACAAAATTAAACAGTTCTAAATGTCTTTGCTATATCAAACACCAGTAATAAGGAGGCCTGAACACCGCCCTTGGTCTTCACTGCTTTGATAACACCAGCAAATAAAAAAGTCTGGGCATTATTATCTAGATGTAAGGCTTGCATCATACCGCTAAATTCTTATGGCAAGCTAAGAAACAGATGAGAAGCCTGTATTTAGGCAATTGTCGTATTTCTGTTTACTTTGCTATTTTTTGTCCCCCAGTTTATATATGATATAGATGATGATTACATTTTACTAAAACATTTTTAAAATTCAGAATGGTGTTTCAATTCCATTGGATTTTTTCTGAGTTACAAAAAATTAAAATAAAAAAAATGTTTGATTAAAATACAGAGCAAATGGAAAGCTTCAGAAAAAAAATCATTTTTCTCCCTACAGTTTCCTGGGTTACTTTCTGAAATTAAATGTTATAATAATACTGAGTCGATATGAAGAAAAAAAATCTTGTAAAACTTCAAGCGAAAAGTGGGCATTTTTTTACATAGTCTGTTAGTGCTATTTACCTATATTGCCTCTGCTATGTGTCCTAGTGTTATCAATGCAGATAGAAAGCACCATACGGCACGTAAATTTCATTACTTAGGGATTTTTCACGTGGTCCTTCATTCCCAAGAGATTTACTTTGCTATTTCATCTCACTTTTACATGTTAAATCAATACCTGTATTGGCATGTATCAGAGACACACAGTACCAATTACTGGCAAACTAGATCCTGACGCAAAGCACTGGTTTCTAACAAAGATGTTGCCCATGGCTCTATGTATCCCACTTTATAATTAATAATTGTGTGTTCTGGCAGATCCTGGAAGTTTTGACCTGAGCTTTTCATCAGTATTTGTAATAGCACAGGCATATTCTATGGGCTATGTTATTTCACATGATTCCTGTGTGAAGAGCTGCTCAGTAGTGCAGTAGCCTTTCTTTGCCTGAGTAACAATGGCAGTACTGATTACCCTTAATAACATTATTATGCTGTGTGCACAAATCAAGCACGAAGAGCAATCAGGTGGAGAATTAGATTGTTTTAAAAAAACTGATCTCTATTCTTGCTACATGTCTGCTGAACCTTGAAAACAGTAATGAGATGGCCTTTAAATTGCTGCTGCTTTGATAAGAGATGAGAGGTGCAGCCAAATAACATTTCTTCCAGTTTGGTAGCTATAGCTTGCAGGCACTGCTCTGCCTAGAGGTTACTTACAGTGGAAGTTGTGAAAGAAGGACTTGAACTGCATATGTAGTTGGTATATATATGTAAATATATAAATATTTTTATGGCACATTTTATGTAGAAATATGGAGATATTAAACTTCAATCAGTCAAAAAAATTCTGAAAGGAAATGAAAAGCAAAAAAGTGGCTAAACTGGTTCTGGAGAGTTGAGATAATACTGGATAAAAACTTTAAAAAACAAAAGGTGAATTTGATTTTGTTTATGTGTAGCCCTCTCCTAATTTAATTGGTTGCTTGTAAAGTGGTTTTTCATACAGCCATGCAGAACAGCTGCCAAGGCTTTTCTGGTTCTTCTTACACCCCAAAATGTCTGGATAATGCCACCTAAACTCAAATTGTGTACCATGAGCAGATTCTCCTCTTTCCAAGGGATCAAGACTTTATTAGAAGATATCTCAAACATTCAAACACAGACACCTCTTAAAAACCTGAAGCCTTCAATATATATGGTTTACAGCAGTCACATTCTTTTTATTTATCCCTGTACTGCCAAAAGACTGACTGGACATGGACTGAAAGCAAATTTAAAGATGCAGAGCAAGGACAGCCCTTGAGAAGATTCTAAGTGCCTGCTTCAGTTTTTCAAGGGAAATTCAGTAGTCATGGGAATTTTAATAATGTTCAGATTTAATCCAATTTGAATAAGCAAGTCACTTGGCAGCTCCCTGCAAATAATTCATCCTTGTAAAAACCGGTCCTTGTTAGTCTGGACAGTATTGTCTTCTGATTCATTCTTTGTTATTTGTGAAGTGCCTGGTTAATGGCATTGCCAAATATATCCTTGTGTGCCCTTGAAGTGCCCTTTCAATTTACTCCCCCTGCCTTATTCAACACTTCTAGAGGTTTTTTTGCATTTTTTCTTACTTATGTCCCATCTCTTACACATCATTTCCAGGCAAGGTAGCTTAGTCTTAGGCAATACACTTGAGCAAATGACACAAAAACATAGGAATTTGGTCTAGAAAGCTAATTGAAGAAAACTTTTGATGACTGCTGTTGGATCCAAAAAAGGCGTAGTTTAGTGCGAATTACAGGAAAATTTTATATTCTAATGGAGAAATTGGATGAAAATTAACCAGAATTTTCCACAACAGTATCTTTAGGAAGTTATTTTATTTTCTAGTCTACTAATGTGCTACAATTGTCATACCTGGAAAATATAAATCCACCATCATCAACGCATCATGCATGGCTGAGGAATGGAGTTTCTCTGCTATGTACATTTTCTAGTGTTTCAAGTGTCCAAGGATTTACCAGTTCAGTTGCTGCAACAGGGCATGTGTCTGCCAAGTTTTTGTATGCACAGGGTACCCCACCTGTCTTTGCAATCACACCTGTGCACAGGAAGAGATGGGAAGAATACCTAAATCTTACTGGCTTCAAACTTTGTCTCCTGCTCAGCCTGTCCAGTTCAGCAAATGATCCCAGACTGTCCTTGTGGCTGCAGTAACTTGCAAGACAGAGACACCAGGTGCTGGGTATGTGAGAGCAGGGGAGATGACTCAGAAGAAACTTCACTAATTGCATAAGTCTTCTGGGTCTGCTGCCAGTTGGCAGAGTGTAGCAGCTTCACTAAGTTTCATTCACTGTGCTGCTCACTTCTAGATTGGGAAGAGGGGGCTGGGGGCAGCATCTTTCTCCACTCGACTTGAATTAAAAAAAACATAGAGGTGTTTCCACCCACCTCACTGCTGATGCCTGTCAAGAAGCAGAGATGCCTCTGCAGACTAATGCTATTCAAAGAGTTTTTAAGTTCTTCACTTCTTCCTTACATCTAAGGATCTGGGGAGGAAATCACTTTTTTTGGCTAGAAAAGCACTAGACTGCAGCATAGGAGATCCTCTGAAGTGGCTGCGAGAAAAAAACATAAGGTGAAGCATTATTATGAATTCAAACAGTAATGCCAGAGCTTTCTTCTTCCTTGAGCAAGCACAGATTTGCTATTTTATAGCTAAAGGGCTGACTATTTTGCCACAACCCTTTAAATAAACACTGAAAGCTAAGCAGCACCTGATCTTTCCCCTATAAAAAACAGCAGAGAATTAAAAACTTTTTTTTTTTTTTTTTTACAGATCATCCTCCTGCAATAACAACAAAGACAAGATGCCTTCATGTAGGATGTTTTCAGACTGGTGGGATGTAGATCCCCTGAAGACCTTTGTCATCAGTGTGAATGAGGACAGAAATGGGACGTGACAAAGACTATCCCACATTCTGGGCAATTTTCTCTCCATTCTCAAAGCCTGAATCCTGACTACTTTCTAAACCTCCAGTTTCCCTGAAGCATCAATGTAACAGTTTTATTCAGAAAGTTAGCCTTCAAAATGTCAATTCAACATAGGTTGCAGATGTTCTGCATGAGGAGATTGATTCCTGTTATTAATTTCTTGCTTTGATTGAATATAGCTTTGACAAGTCTCAGTTCCCTCTTTCCTTCTCCTATTTCTTCTCATAAATGTAAATTCACAAACTATCAGGATACAAACTATGCTGAATTGAACCACCTTCATCTCTCTGCATTTTGACCTAGCCCATGAAGTCCTGATATCTGAGGAGGGAATAACCAGCAATTTTAATTTAATTGAAATAAAGGGAAGCTTTTCTAATCCCTGACATGATATATTCTTTCTTTCCATTAAGGACAAAAAATAAGTCTATATAGCAGCTATGAAATACCAAGGAGAGGACACTGCACACTTAGGTGCTCTACACCTAAGTATTGAATTGTCTCCTTTTGCTTAGCAATCTAGTATCTGTGATTTCTGCTTGCCTATGACTGGACTGCTGTAAAGGCTCTGTATTTTTATAAATATGCATCGACTAGACTCAGAAAATAAGGTACAGAGAGGGAAGGGATCTGTCCCAAGTTACTCAAGGCAAAAAGTCACAGAAGAAATTAAGAATCTTGACTCCCACTCTCCTGCTTTTCTTCATCATTCAGGCAAAAACAATAAGCTGCTCCTGTCTGCAAAGCTCCTGCCAAAGAGATGGCTTTATGTGGGCCATTTCATACTGCAGTAGGCAGGAGCCTTGCCTGCCTCCGGTGCCCCCAAACCCTTGGCACTCTTCTCACTGCTTCCCCCAGTGCCAAGCCACAGAAACCTGCTTGTGACTGAAAGCTGAGGAATCTCATTGTCAGCTCCCTTCTGCTTAGCTTAGCAGTCACATCAGGATCTGAAGACTCTGCCTTCCAAACCAGTGCCTGCATCTATTTGATTATGGAAATGCATGCAGAGGTCCAGTTAGGAAAAATCCTAGCCTGTCTGAAATACTAATGGAATAACCCATCTACCCGGGGAGAAAAGCATTCAAGTATAGGCTGCTTAGAAGATATTCAATAGTTTTAACCCTCAGTGGTGAAGCAAAAGTCAAGGCTTCACACTTGATGTGTGTGCTTCAAACCATCTCACCCCATCTCACAGGATGCAGTTGCAGAGAGGCAGAGGAGCACAGAGAGCATGCAGCAAAGACACTAGACAGGATCTGAGATCTGCTTACATGTGTCAAAATCTCTCTTTAAAGGACTGTCAGTCTGAAAAAAAGATGGCCTGGGAGGAGTTTAATACATAAATCAAGGGTGATACACAAAGAAGATGTATGAAGACCAAGTGTTCCTTGTCTCTTCCACCATTAGAACTAACAGGAACCAAACAGGGATCCTAGGAGCCATGTCCAAAGCAAAGAAAGGTGTGGTTTACTACAGATAGCAGATCTGTGAAACTCCTGGACAAAAGAAACCAAACTGGATGCTAGACATTTATGTTTGCCAAATAAACATATGTTTGGTTCAAAAAACACCAAAACCAAAACCAAAACAACAACAAAATACAAACCAAACCAGAACAAAACAAAAACCAGCAAAATAAACAAACAAACAACAAAAACACACACACACACACATAAAAAAGTTAGGGATTAGGAAATGCACTGAAAAATAGGAGTCATGTTTTTAAAGAAGTCAGAGGTCTGGAAAGTAACAGGAATAAAAAGTGCTAAATGTTCACTCTGTTCTTGCTCATTTGTAATGACCTTGTACTGCTACAGCTAAAACCAGAGTACTGAGTAGATAAATCTTTTGTTTGACCAGTATGACAATATTCTGTTCCATTCTTACACCAATTTTTTCGTACTCAGGCTTGACACAAATTGCTCACAAATATTTAGTTTTGCTGTAATAGGATGAACCCTGTTGGTCTGGTCTGAAACCAGAGTAATTAGAAAAGCATTTCTTCTGTTGCAGGGCAGAACACTGAGACCTCACACCCTTAGCCTTAATATTTTCCTCTGAGTGGTTTCCTTACCCACACTGACCACAAGACTCCAGAACCTGCACCACTGCTTAATCATGTGGACAAACATATCATTTATGCTTGATCTCAATGCACCACCATTCAGTTAATTCCCATTAACTAATTCTCTTCCATAGGAAAAGAAATATATTTATATTTATTTAACATAGCACACCTAGAGGCAAACTAGTCTAACAAATCAAGAGACCAATATTGATGGCTGGTGTAAAGGCAGCAATGGTGAAGGATTTCACTCCCCTACACACATCCAATTCTTGGCTAACATGCTTTAATGAGATTGTTACAAGCAGGAGAGTGTAATTCATTTTTCATAGTCTCCCTCACCTCTCAGCCTCTCTACTGAGTTTGACAACCAGGAGGGAGACAATTAGCAGCCATGGTGAGGTGGATGCATATTTTATGAGTTAGCTGGCAGAGTGGAGACACTCCAATTTCTTTAATGTGTTTAGACAACGAGCTGGGGTGAACTTGAACTGCTGACCCTGTGCAATAAACCATCATACGGTATTACCACCCTCTTGAGCCCTACTGCCCCAGAAGACTAATTTTTCAAATTTGTCTTAAAGCAGTTCTTTAAGGGAGAAAAACCTAATAATCATAGCACTTGTAGAGAAAAACCACACATTCGAGGGCATTGCTTGTTTTTCCTTACAGATAGCTACAACGGTATCATTAAACTACTGAGAGCAAATCTGAACAACAAGGCAAGTTACATAGTTTTAACAGCACATACACTGGTATTTCAAATATCAGCCTGCATTTTACTCTTATAAAAGGACAGATACATACAATATCTACACATATAGCAGTAGCATGATGGATGTTCTCCTTACAGGACTGTGATGGTAACACCAACAGGTGACAAAGTTGCATTTCTAGTTTAACCTGGATGAAGGGATACAAAATGCAGCTGGAAGAGCTTATAAACACAAGCTCTTGTACATCAAGGTGACAGAGTATGAAACCTTGAAGCAATAGCCTATTTTCTTTCACTAATAGGACTACATATTATGCCGCCCATTTCATCTTTCATTCTAAACATATCATTTTCTCCTATTGGAGCAAGGGTTCATACTATAGACTGTATTTAGACTGTACTCAATCTAAGTTCAAGTGCATGTTAAGGAGATAATAAAAGTTACTTGTTCAATACCGCTTGATCTGGTAGAACAGAATACATTCTAATGATACAATTCAAGGCACTATTAGCATTTTGAAAACTACTGTCCCCTGGATAGTTCAAGTGAGGAAGTCTAGATCTTTGGCCCATGTGTATTTGCCTACAAATCTACAAATACCTCTTCAGTAAACTCTGGGAGGTAAAATTAGAAGCATTGTGTCTCTATTTTGAGGCCATTTCAACTAACTAGAACCTTCAAATTTCTTTGAAAACAGCTTCAAAATTAATTTTACATATGGAACTGACAGGCACAAATAGGTCTAATCTTTGAAAAAGTACAGAATTTCAAAGAAGCTCTACACAGCTGTGCTGTTTCTTCTTTTCTTTCCACTGCTTCCACATACCCAGTTCCCTTTGATTTTTTCATCTTTCATGTCTCCCTTGTGACAGTTCCAGTAAAGCATTCATTTCTTCAGGAAACTTCACTGAAATGAATCCACTAATATTGGTACAGTTTCAGGCAGCAGACAACCTTTCTGTAGAAAAGTGCTGAATTGGTCATCAGCTGACTCATGCATTCCTGCTCAGCAGGGAAGCTCATATCACAAACAGAACAACTTTGTTTATTTTAAAATCATGACGAGCTCCCTGTCCAAAAGCATCAGCAATGTAAGTAGATAAACGTGTGAAGGAAACTGTGCATAGGAATTCCTGCAATTATTACTGAAGTATTTGGTTGTGCTTCAGTTCTTTTTGGGAGCTTTTTGGGAGCCTGGATCTTTCCAAAAATAGTGGGTGGGATTTAAGAATATTACAAGAATAACCTTAATCTTCGCCCTAGGGATAGCCTGGGTACCTTAAAGTAAATTCAATCTCTAAAATCTGGTAGAGTTCAAAAATGTAGAGTTCAGCAGAACAATGTGCAAAAACTGCCTGAGGGTCAGAACAACTGACCAAACAATATTCATCTTTCATGCTGTTTTATTTACAGCAGGTACTGTTTTCCCCTTCATGTAGCAACACCTGAGCAATGTTGCATCCTTGCAATGGCAGGAGTTATCTCTGGCTAGTGAGCCTGTTCCAAGTGGGCATGAAAGAGCTCTGAATAGCAGGTAAATTAATTGCCTGAATGTTTCTAATTAGCCCTGGCAGCCTGCTCCAATGCCTAAGCACTAAACAAAAAACAAAAAAAAGTAAAAATTAGTAAGGAAGGGTGAGAAAAGAGGATGGTAATGATAAATAACCTGTTTTAAAAGCAATTTTAAGTGGCAAAAAGCCTGAGAACAAGTGTCCCAAGAGGTCCTGCTTCGATCATTTCCACTGTGATGTGCATATGCTGTAGAGAGAATATTTACAAACTCAACTTTGTGTTACAGTCATGGAATTATAAGCAACTGAATCTCATCCAAAGTTCATGTATTTAGCAGGAGTTTAGTATGTGAACATGGGTAAGCATTTGTGTAAATGCCATAATAGATAAAAATTGTTCCATGAATGATAGCCTCAGGCTTATAGCACATAAGGGATATATCTATCGCAAAAAACCTTCCACAATCCAGCTGACCTTTCCAAGCCAAATACAGTTATATAATTCATTATTCATCAGTGAGAACAGTCCCTTCCACACTGCTACCCCATGCTAATTAGCTCTTTCATATATGGGGCCCAAGTTTTGATCAGTCCCTTCAGCATCTGAGGGGTCACTCCTGTACAGGCAACGTGCAGAGGCTGCAAGAGCACACCACAGCATGGCCAAAAGTCGCTCCCTGACAGATGAACTCCATGCCTACAAACTTGCCCAAGCACGTTGAATTTATTACTGTGCACACAGCTAGGCAGGGTTTGCTCCTGAGGCAAATGAGGAGTAACTTAACCTGCCTGACCTTGCATGGGAGAAGTTGTGGAGAGCTCCCATTAACTGAACTAGGGAAGCAGTAACAGAAAGCCTGGGAGATTCAGGAAAGAAAGGCCTTCTAAACTGGAATATCTGTTGAAATTACTTGCCTGCTTAAAAGCAGATGGCTCAGCATGCTGAAGCTGACTGTGTGCAAGACCTCTGCTCCTTCAACATGAAAATTCCAACTAATGCCAACAAAGCACCATTATCCCTACCCAGAACTCTGCTTAAGATCCCACAGGGTACTTGCACATCAGTTTTTTGCTATGAAGTAGACTGATATGCTAACAAAAATACAGAGCTTTGATGTCAAAGAACCTACGTTTCCCTCTCATTGGTGTGTGGTCTCCAAAGGAATGACTTCTGGCCCTGCTCTTTTCTAATTAAATCCAAGAAAACTACCTTTAATTTCACTTCTGCCTGGACACTTTTTAGGAATGAAAATTTGCTCACATATACTGATCTAAAAAGTTATAGACACTTCCAATTGCAACCTCCTTAGTAGGAGGACACTTGACTAACCATTCAGACCCAGACCCCCTGTCAAAACTTAAAAAGCAATCACATTATTAAAACTGATGCATTACACAGCAATTACACACAAATATTCAATGATTTTATTGCTCATGAAGGCAGAAATAGATTTGACTAATTTTAGGGCTACTTGAACTATCTCTGAAGGACTAAACATGTTAGATACAATTCTCTTAACTACTTCAGAAATAGTACGAATGAAACAGACCAATCTATCCATGCTTTCATCAAACCTGGCTATCATCCAGCCAAGTTTCTCCAAGAAAACTACCATCCACTGCTAAGACCTTTAGCAGAACACCACATCTCTAAGTCTCTATTTCCTTCTTTGATTTAAAACTGCCTTTCTGATCTCCCCTTGAAATCTCTGCTTTATTCCTTCTCCTTTAAAACCTTCAGAATAAAAGTAAAGGCAACTCCAGAGGCTTCAAGGGTTTTATTTTTCATTCACTCCTCATCTTTGTTTTCCTGACACAGCTGACAGTAGATTTGGGCTATCAGCTCTATACTTCTGGATTATTCTCAAATGAACTAAAAAAAGAAGAACACTCAGCAAAGGAGGGAGGAGAAAATGCCAATCTATACAGCCACAATGCAACTGAGGCTTCAGAACTGAACAATTCTATATTCCCTTCCAAATCTAGAAAAACATGAAGAATGGAAAGATATAAAGACCAAAGGCAACCATAAAGTTATATAAGAATCAGAGCACAAGCCACAAGTCAAGAGTTAAAAATAAGACAATGAGGAATAAGAATACAGTCTAATACAGTAAAAAGTATAAGATTAAGGATGGAGGTTTAGTGCACCAACTTCAGCTTTTCTTTGGAACTGAAATGGCCAGAGTAAGAGTACCCAGCATCCAATAAGTGCACAGACACTCATTCTAGTTGAAAGGCAATGAAAAATAAATTCCAGTTTTATTCAGCTCCTGTCCTTAAACACTTTACCAGTTGTCAGGCAGGAGCGATTACCATGACAGCCAGCAGCTCTACAGACTAGCGGCATTTGAAGCAAGGAGAGCTTTTTTCATTTGTTTTAGGTGGTTTGTTTTTCTTTGATTACCAGGCAGGATAAAATGGACTTGCTTTGGAAAAATATTTTAGCTATTGGGTCTTGTATTTGCAGGGATACTTCCCCTGTGCTTCCCAAAATGCTATAATGATGTGTCTTGTTTATCTGATTGACATAATGATGTCAGCTTAGAAGATGGATACTGAGCCCTGCTGTCAGCACTAGCTGAAAAGTTAAATGAGAGGGGAGGAAAAAAGCACAATCCAGTCTCTATCAAAAAACAAAGCTTAAGTATTTTAAAACCTTCAATTTTCTTATTTAATTTTAGGAGTATTAAACTTGATTTCATTTGGCTTTTATTACAATCAGTCCACTAGATCCAAGACTTATATCTGCTCCTTACCTGTTTTGAAATCATAATGCTAACCTAAAAGCTATGAGATCTTAAAAATAAATCAAAATGTATTTAGACTTCTGCTTTCTGCTCCTTGAGACAACACACAAGTCCTGACTTCAAATTTTCCTCTCCTATAGCTTGCACAACAACTGCATTTTGTTTATTTATTTGTTTCTGTAAGGTAGGAAATCACATTTAATCACATGCCTCCAGATGTCAGATCTTTAAGAAACAGAGGAGACATGGTAACATGGTGTCCCTTTGATACCCATTCGTGGCTGTTGCTGGAAACAAGTTGTGCAGGTGAAAAGCTTACCGGAGAAAAGGCAGTAGTAGAGTTTCTAGAGTATTTCCCATCACATTTATTACCTTTGTCAGGTATAAATCAAAAATAAAGGTTTTTTTTCCTGACCTCTGTCATTTAGCTCAAAAATAATAAAAAAATATTTAACATGACAGCAATATGTCTGGCTGAAATAAATACCACCACATTTCATCTCATATTTGGAAAGCTTTGCCTCTCCCAGATTCTATGGGGAATACTCTATTTTCTTTGCTGTAGAATTATTAGTGTTTTCAGCACTGATAAACTGCCCATGAACCACATAGCTGCAAGATCATGGCCCACAGATTAAGATGCACTTCTTCCCTCTGAAACTGTGAAAGGTTCTTTCTCCCTTCCTTAATCGGTTAAGTGCAGGCTGGACAGAGTCCTTAAAGGTGAGAAAATCAGTGCTAACCAGGAGGATGGGACAAGATCACTTCATGGGTCTTGGCCATCTGTGTTTCCGAGAGCTGACCCAGCAGATGAAATCTGTGGCATTGCACACACACCTCGGTGGTTGGATACTAATGCTTCATGGCAGACACTGTCTCCACATAATTAGAATACAGGCTTATGTGAGCTAGGAAACCACCAGCAGACTAATTAATTGTGGCAGGTAGCACATGCTTCTCCATTTCCTGATAATTAACTGGCAGCAAACCTTTTTTTTAAACAACTCATTTTTTTAATTACAAAATGAGTTTGTAGAAATTCCACAGTCCATACCATCTAAGACAGAAGAAATCCTCCAGAAGTAGAGGATACTTTCAAGTATTCTGGTAAGCTTACTTATGTTACATTCAGACCCAGGCAAATTGCTACTAGTTCCCTTACAGATATAAAAAAGAATTTACAGATATTTTGTGGATCTCAGGCCGGAAGAAAATAGCAGAAAGTTTGGATTTGAAAAAGTTTGTGACTTAAGGTATTTTAGATTGTTAGAATTTCCTTATAGGAGGAACAGTTATCAACTATTTATCATACTGAACATTTCCCATGCACTGATTGTAGATACACTGTGATCTACATTTTAAAAGGCCATTCATCTCAGAAATTCAGCATAAAGGAACTTGCAAATAAATATATTGTGATAAAGGAAAACATATGATGGATGATTCGAAACTGTTAGAGCTGGTCACCAGGAAATCACCTTCTAAACCACTTTGACTCTCAAATATTTTCTCTCACAGAAAAAAAGACTCTTCAGGTAGAAGGAAATAAGACCTTCATTGATGACCATACATCTGCTTCTGTGTGAATAAAGGTGAGATTTTTTTCATGCTGTTGAAATCCACCCCTGTTTACTAGCGGCCTTTTTCAAAATTACAAGTCATTCTCCTGCTTGCCAATGTCTGGCATAAAAAAGCAGCTTCCTGGTTTCTATGGATACTTGGACACTAGAAAGTTACCTAGAAGCTACTTTCCCCCTTCTACAATTCTCCAGTGCACAGACCTCAGAGGGACACTCTGATCTGAGAGGTTTGCATGCTCTTCTATTGCAGCTGTTGTGAAAAAAGTCCCAGAGGTTTTAACCCAAGACTTTGAAAGCTTTAGATTTGTTTTCAAGATACAGTAACAAAAGACGACAGCTGAAATTGAAATGGGTTCTCTTGTGTGTTTATTGTGGCATATTAACCAACCCTCCCAGAAGAAGGTTGGCTGTGGACCATGGCCTCAAGGTGCATCCACAAAGACATGTTCAATGCACAGGCAGAATGGACACCCACAGGCATGGCTGTAAAATCCTCCATCACCAGGGTTTACTTACACTGCGGGAAACTTAGGCTGACGTATTTTGCTTATTGCAGTGTAGGCTATTTTGAGCACTGGCTTCAGAGTGACAGTGAAGGCAGCCTTCTTCTTTGTGTCTTCCTTAACTCTAAAGTTTACTATGGGCAAGAGGTTTCCCCACATAAGCAAAGATCTTTGAAACTCACAAATAAAATCCCTCTAAGAACATTAAGGATTGTCTGCTTTAGGACTTGCATTGCAACACTGGACATTGTAGAGTTCCCAGAAGCCCTTTTTCCTCCTCCATTCCTCCCCTTTCCTGAGCAGTTCGCCTTTGGAGAGGATTGGATGGGCACAGGCCTGCTCCAGCCCTGCTAATCACTGCCAAAGATATGTCAAGCACAGCCTCCTCCTGCTGTCTTGGCCCAACACATTAGACCTAGAAACACTTCTACCAGGCATGAGTGTCTAGCTTGGTTGCCACATTCATACTTCCAGTCTGCTTCCAGAGTTGGGAAAGGCTTTGTGCTGTGATGAGTTCTCACTGCATCACAGAAAATTGTCATTTCACCTCCACTTGCCTGAGAGGGTCAAACTCCATGGTCAAAATACTAACTTTTGTTTCCTACTTTATATTTGCAAGCATGTTAAAGAGCAAAATTATTTTCAGGGAAAGATTCAAAGATTTTATTGTCACAGTCTATGAAGAGCATTCTCTCCATTTCTACTTACATGTGTCTGGAGAAAGGACTGCATTTAGTTTGTAAATAACATCTAAAAGTAAAGCATTCGGTTCTGGAACTTGCCTGTCTTCTTGAAATATATCTCCCTATGGGTTAGAGACACAAGGAAGCTATGGAGATAAATGCATGTCCCTGTCGTCCATTTCTCTTTGCTCCAGTGACACCACCGAGTGAGAAGGCTAAAGTAATTTCTCAGACTGTGGAAAAAACATCCCGAGCTCTGGAAGTTTGATTTAATATGGTCAGATGGAGCTGTCCAGGTGAGTATGGCAGTGATTTTACTATGAAGAAAGATTTGAGAAAGATGAGAAGCATCAAGAAGATGAGGAAGACAAGTCCTGTGGTTGAGACTTGAATGGCCTTTGATTAGACTTCCGTCTCTGAATTTGAGGAGCAGAGTGGTTTTGGAACAATGTAACTGCCAGCGTTGCAGTGGCTTCCCTTTCAGCCTTCAGTGGTTTGCTATTGTGGAAGTAAATTGACACATTTGCATGTGAAAGCTCTCTATTATCATCTCTGGGCTCAGGTTGGATTGAGAACTAGCAGAGCTGGAAGGAAAAGAAGAATAGATTGCCCTTCAACAGCAAAAAAATCAAACTCCTCACTTGTCCTCCTTCCTTGCCCTCAGAAATAGAGCAGTATTAAAAAAAAAAAAGAAACCTACGCCAAACTTCCTTCCCAGGTGACAAGGACACCAGGGGAAAGCTTTTCCCTTACCGGCTCTCTCAATGCTTACTCCCAGGGTTTTCAGTTTGTGTGAGTCTCAAGAAGAAAAATGAAGTAACAAAGCTCCCATTCTGCAAATAGACCAGACTTTGTATTTTGCTCACAGGTCAAGCTGGTCTGGGCAAAATACTGTTTCTTCATCACACACATTGACTCTGTTTCAAGTTGCAAGGATCTATGTGCAGGAGATATTAAGCTCATATGCCCTCTATAACTACTCACCTTAACATCAAGTATTAATTTAATAGAAGGACCACTTTCCCTTTCTTCCCACTCCACATGACAGCTTAGCTCTATGTCAGAGACAACTCGCATAACGACAATAGGAAAAACGAGGCCCTTATTGAGCAAATACATCAATCTTCTCTCCATGAAAGCTATCAAGACCTGTTCTGAGCCTAGAGAACAGATTACGCCAGCATCTCTTCACTTGCCCCTTTCCAAAATGGGAATTCCTGCTTTATGAGTTTGGCATGGCTTGGTTTTTGG